>CM029380.1:9532724-9792724 GCA_017165825.1 Hepsetus odoe | reverse complement strand
AAAAAAAAAAACCCCAACAACTAAATTTTAGCAGTCAAGCCTTTATAATTGCAAATGGAATGCTGAAACTGCAGGTCTGAAAAAAAAAGCAAAAACCATTTACAATGCTAACAAGAAAAGATCAAGTTAACCAAGTTCTTTTTCAGAGAACTCAATAGAGGCAGTTTAGGGGAAAGAAGGGCACAATTAATGTAAATAACTCTGTTCCTCAGCTTCAGTCCCCTAGGTGGCAGCAAGAAATCAGTGTGGGTGTGATGCAAGTTACATCCACTCTCTCAAAGTGACCACCAAATCTCTCTTATTATGTACATCTGATGAGAGTCTTACTAACTCTCACTCACTTCTGCATATTTTAGTGTGTTTGTATATATTTTCTCTGAAGAATGACAAGGTAAAAAAATGAAAACATAAATTTACAGTTTGTGCAAAAATCATGGCACATAACTTTTTTTATTTTTTTATTTTTTTATAAACAATGTGGCCAAGTCGTTAAAACTTTAACAAATATATACACACAAATATCAGCGAGAAACATTTAGACATGCATTTTGAACTGAGAAGGAATTAATGCAATGTTCACAAGATTCAAGTTCATTCTGGAATAAAGTACCTCTCAAGAGCTCTAAAAATGAACAAAATGTATTTAAAACTTAACTCAAATGTTTATATGTTACAGCTCTTTAAAACTCTTATTTACATACTCTGAGAGTCAAGAGGCACATAACAGGTGAAGAGATCAAAACAAGAAATGTAGTTTCAGAATAATTTTTTATCCTATTATTGACTGAAAAGGATAGAATGTTATTACTTAAGAAAGAAAATTTACCCAAACTGCAACTGATCTGCCAACATGTTTCTTGTCTGAAGATTAGTTTTATATTGGAAATGAGGCTTATGCACTTAACAAGCAATGGAAGAAAAAAAAGTGTCTATTTTGTTTCTGAATTTTATGTGTAAATTCATACACCACCAAACAACATTAAAATCCCGGCTGTGCTGCTGTGCTTAACTAAAGTGAAAATGACAATTTGTAATTGTGAACACATAACAGCACAGGGTAAACCACAATGAAATGCTTTGTCTGCATTTGACCCATACAGATGGTGCATATGGAAGCCATGGGAACGTCTGGTAAGCCAGTGCTGGGGAAGCTAACTTGCTCAAACTCAGCGTAACCTAATGCTCTGTGACAAGAGACCCAGGACCTTTAGATTATGGGACACAGACACTTACCCACTGCATGGGCACTGCTGGCATAGTGGTATGTTGGTGGGGGTGATATACTCATCCCCTTCTTTGTTCCACGCCTAAGGTCTGTTTTTGCTTCGTTGACCAAGCTACATTGCTCAATCATAATCTATGTACTTAGGTGTCCTATTGATTGGCAGAGATCTACACAAATTTTCTAGATGACCTTGTTTATATTTACATGCACAATGTAAAAAACATTGGGTATTGTATATATGGCCTTAGAGGTGAATTTAATATTCAAAGCACATCGATATACAGAAAGAAAAAAATATTTATCAACTGCAGAAACTGTGCACACACTTGTCTAACATTGCATGACAGTGCTAGATCTACATTTTTATAAATATCAGTTTGCCATACAATGTCAAACTACATAAGTAATTAATCTGAGATGTTGAGGAGACAGGTTTGTGAGAATTCAGGCAAACTGTTTACACAATGCTAATTTAGTAACGTTTACAATTCTCTTACTTGCTAGCCATTTGGTAACTAGCATCAAAAACCCCCTTTTTTTGGACTTTCTACTGCCTTGCTTACCTGTCTCTGGAGCTCTAGATCTGCCTTGTTACCCACAAGAATCATGGGAAATTCATCTCTGTCCTTCACTCTCAGAATCTGTCTTTGGAATTTGTAGATTTCCTCGAAGCTAAAAGAGATAGGTAGGATGTTACAATTACATAAAGTCACTGACTGTAAAAGTAAACAAGCACATAACACACACACACACACACAAAAGGGGCCAGGCAGATGTGCTTCGGCTGTGTTAAGGAGTTCCCCTTCCCCACCAAGCCCCAGAGGAATGCAGCCATGTGACCACATGAATAAAGCAAACTCTTAAAACAAACTTTAGTCCATCTCTCTCGCCCTCTCTCTTTCCCTCCCTCTCAGCCCCCAAGCACTATCCAGCAATCAAGATAGCAAAGGGTCACTTGATTCTCATAATGTTATAACTTTCCTGAAACACATAAGAATGCATGTGTGTGTTGTTTGCGCATGTGTGTATCACAGTCCCTGCTGATTGTAGTGCTAACAGCAAAAAACAAAGATTAAGGTTTAAAATAACAGGGTGCTGGTGGTCTAGTGGTAGGATACTTGCCTACAGACCAAGTGGTTGCGGGTTCAAATCCCACCCACCACCATTGGGTTCCTGAGCAAGACCCTTAACCCCAGGGGGTCCCTGTAGTTAGGAAATGTAAGTCACTCTGGAAAAGAGTGTCAGCAAAATGCCATAAATGTAAACCAGATGATCATAACACTACATACTATAAGAGAGGTAAATGTAGAATAGAGAATAGAATAGGTAAATGTAGTACTATGTATTTTACTTGATAGGAAAGCACCAAAAATGTGTATTCGGCAATAATTTAGAGGATAATTGCCTGGAAATGTGAACATTTGCTGGTCTTCATGCCGAAGTCTCAATCACCGAAGAAAGTTCCCGTGTATAGGTCGCACCCCCATTTTTATAGTGGATTTTGGTACAAATTTGTGACTTATACACAAGAAAATACGGTATACAGTATCTCAACGTGAGTACACCTCTCACATTTTTGTAAATATTTTATTATATCTTTTCATGGGACAACACTGAAGATGTGACACTTCGATACAATGTAAAGTAGTCAGTGTTCAGCTTGTATTACAGTGTAAATTTGCTGTCCCCTCAAAATAACTCAACACACAGCCGATTATGTCTAAACCACTGGCAACAAAAGTGAGTACCCCCCTAAGTGAAAAATGTCCACATTGTGCCTAATTAGCCATTTTCCCTCGGTGTCATGTGAATCATTAGTGTTACAAGGTCTAAGGTGTGAATGTGGAGCAGGTGTGTTAAATCTAGCGTTATCGCTCTCACACTCTCTCATACTGATCTCTGGAAGTTTAATATGGCACCTCATGGCAAAGAGCTCTCTGAGAACTTGAAAAAAAGATTTGTTGCTCTATGGCTATGGATAACTTGCCATATGGCTATTGACGGACAGCCAATTGGATCCTCCGGCTCAGTGCTGGTGAAATTTTTTTGGGTCTTCCACTTGACATTTTTTTAAAAAAGGGAACGTGGTCGGGTTGCCTGATGTTCTGATGGCAAAGTTTTTTTGCCTTTGCCATCAGAACATCATGACAGTGTGACTACCTGACAAAAAAATGGCAATTAATCCACATTTTTGCACAGATTTGGCCTTTTAAAGGCATGTGGTCCTAAGATTTTGATCAGTTGTAAAACAGCCTGTTTCATTTTAAGCGTTGTTTTCAATAAATTGCATGCTCAAAGAAACGTTTTGTCTCACTCCCATTTCTTCTTGTAGCATGTTGAAGCTCTACTTGGAATCTTTTTACGATCCAACCATGCAACATATGATTTTTTGCCATTTGTCAAGTGGTCTTAAACTTTTGATCGGGACTGTATATAATGTTGCTGTCATTCAACAACCTTGGGAGATCAGTTTTCTATCTGAAAAAATTATAGAGGACAGTGTTGAATCCAAAAAAAATAAATGGAGCACAGTCCAGTCCGTTTCTACCAATTGACCAATTCATTAAAAAGGAGAGCTAACTTTTTCAAATTATGATATTAAAAAAAAAAAAAAGGTTTAATACTACTGGCAACATGCTGTGGTTTAGTGGTTTCCTGCATTAATAAATCTCAGCTGAAAATGTGGTTGAGATTAAACATAGAATAAGCAGAGGATAAGTGTTTATAGCCAAAACTTTAAAGAAAAGCTACTATTAAATAATATAGGCCTACTATTTGTTTTGTATATGACTTTGTATTTGCATTTGTGATTTGTGGTTTTTGTGTGACGAAGGCATTAAACGTCTGATTCTTATCAACACTGCTGTCAACAGTTCCTACTCGGGTACCCTTCAACAGAATGGCACACAACATAAACCTTTTTTTTTTCTTAATTTTTGTATGCAAATATTTAGCTAAAGCTGTGGAATTCCTTTTTAACTTACAATGAAAGATGACTTGATTTTTTTCTCTTAAAACATACCCTTTTGGAAATGTTGCTTACCCTGAGAGAGAATGCTTCCTTTTCTTGTAAAGTAACTTTCATGGAGATATATTTTGTTAGTAATGGTGTAACTAAGTGTTTACTTTGATGGTACCTTTCTCAAGTCCCTTTTGATGAACCCTATTGAGCAGTGGGTTTTTAAATGTCACCCTCTAGGAGTAAGCACTGCCATGAACTCTGCAGCAACTGCCAGCAGTGTGTTAAGAGCGGGTGAGAGAGGGGTAATGTAAACCAAGGAAGGAAGGACTGTTTACAGCATAAACATAGGGCGGAAAGGATCCTGAGGGGGGGCATGGGCACACAAAACACACACACACACACACACACACACACACACACACACACACACACACACACACACTGAAGAACATAGCCCCTTTCCCCCCACAGCTCCATCCCAGCCCCATGCCCCAGTACCCAACCCTTCTGAAATGGCATGTGGCAACTGTGAGAGGTAAGCAGATACAAAACCTGATGGCTGGTTAATAATACTGTTTGTGTGTGAGAAAACTGCCAAATGCGTAAACAAGTCTAACTGAAAGTCAAAAAACCCCAGCAATAAGAAAAGAGGAGAGGGGGTGGGGAAAAGGGAATGAGAAAGAATGAAAGTGAGAACAATAAAAAAGGGTAAGTAAATGGGAGCACCAGAGAGCAAGAGAGAGAGAAAGTTGCTCACCTTCCTCGGTCAGTGACAGAGAAGACAAGTAGGAAGCCCTCCCCCGTTCTCATGTATTGTTCTCTCATGGCCCCAAATTCTTCCTGTCCAGCCGTGTCCAGAACTGACACACACACACACACACACACACACACACACACACACACACCCTTAACTGCTAACTATAGTTAACAAGTTAACAATACGTTTGCCATAGCTAGGCACACTCAAAATATGCTCTACATGGTTAAATCGAACGTGTGTGTCTACAGCATACACTACACAGAGAAAGCGGAGTCATTAGAAACTGACAAAATGTCTTGTGAAAGCTATATTTGAATTAAAGGCTACAAGTGCAGCTTCTTTGACAACATACATGTTCATCTGAATATTAACACATTATGGGCTCCTATTGAATATTATTATTACTTCAGCAATGAAAATACATAACAGCGATGGAAAAAAGATACCCATTAAATATTTTGGGGACACTGATTTGAAAATTCTCACAAATATTTGATGTCATTTTATAGTTTAAAAGAGCTGATATATTATATAAGTATTATCACTTCATTATTGCAAATTTGGCACATAATTTCACTTGCTTACAAATTATCACCCTATATTTGCTTGTGTATTCACAGACAAGTACAGTAAAAGGTGAATTGAAATTTCTTTTGTTTAAAGACTATCCATAAATCCTTTAGTAATTTTAAAAAACAAAAACTTAAATATCAAATTAATGACAATATTCACTCTTTACTTTGTACTTGGTTAAATGCATCCTGTTTTTTCTCCCTGTCACAGAAATACATTCCCAGAGCATGATGTTACCACCACTTTGTTGGACTGTTGGTATGCTATTAATGAAGTGATGCTCAGTCCCTGGTCTCCTTCAAAAACTCAGCAGGTAACTATGGCAATATACTGCACAAACAGATCAGAGGATTTGCTCCCATGGTCAGCGTATCATTCAGGTCTGGAAACACAATAAAATAAAGGTTTGACTGGGGGATTACACCTTTGTCCCAGATTACCCAGTTGTGTGAATGAACAATTCTAAGAAGACTACTGGTGGTTTTAAATTTAGTTTTCAATCTGAAATACATCAATTGTGAGCCTTTATACAGACAACGACGTACCTTTCCTAATGATGTCAAATGAATTCAATAAGGCACTGGTAGTCTCAGTTAAGTCCAGCTGTCAAGAAACAGTCAAAAAGGATCTCAAGGTAGGATGCATAAGAGCTCAGCTGCAGGGGTCATATACTGGGGATATTTCAGCTTTCTGTTTTTCATAAAATAACACTCCAGAAATTTTTGTCAATTTTAAGCTTTATGTGTCGACTAATGAGGAAAAAAAAATACTGTATCAGTTTCGTTATGAATCTCAACTATAACCTCCATACTCACTGTCCAGCCGTGCAGGCCTCTCGTCGATCACACACTGCTTCGTGTACGAGTCTTCGATTGTGGGGTCATAGTCAGTGACGAAGTATGACTAGTGAACAAAAGAAGAGATGTGTGAGTAGCACATTAGCTAAACCCTCAAAGGATTTGCTTAGGTGTTTTCTGACAGCTCGACGTGTTTCTGTATTAAAATTTGGACAAAACACACTGCATAGCAATAATTAATAGCAGCAGACATATTGACACTTGAATTTTGAAGCTTTTATAGAATGCAGATGATATAGCCTGTGGGATTGATGAGATTGTAACAAAATATTTTGACTACTCAAAAAAAAAAAAAAAAATAATAATAATAATAATAAACTTGATTCTAACATCAGCAGCAACTAAAACATGTTCATCATGCTTCTAAGAATTTACAGTGAACAACAGTTAAAAGGTAAACTAAAGCTCATTCGTAAATGCATCTGAACCCCTAATGACCTCTGACTCACTAAACACAGGCTTACACTGACAACACAGACTTAACAGACAGCTTATTTTAGTCAGTGCACTTCTGACGGAAAGAAAAACTAGATAAGTTCTCATGTTTATGGTACAAACAGTTTATGCGTGTCAACAAAGATCACCTCCGAACCTCAACTTTGTTTTCAGCAGTTTGGGTTAATTGACTGTAACAGCGTTTTCCTTTTTCCTCCCATCCTCCGAAGCAAAAAGTTTTCGCCTGTGCAGATTTTTCCCATTTTTTCCCCATGTTTGTATGGTTATTATGCTAAGGGGATTGGATAATATCACTCTGATACCAGTGCTAAGAATATGATCCTGTGGGTTTGGGGGAAATATTTTATATTTTACTTCTAAAATCAATGGAATATAGCCATTTAAAAAAATAATGAAGAATCTGTATTTTGGCTTTCCTCTTATTTTGCCCTTGGGACATTCATCTCTTTTCTACTATTTTTAGAAAATTATGGTAAATGGTTCTGACAGAGAAAAATGAGTCTTAGTGAATTAGTTTGCATTACTTGGATATCTTTCGGAATGAACAATCCCCACCATCTACGCTGTCTGGAACACACGTATACACACACACACTCTTGCATAGATGCAGAACTTGTCTGAATGTGGTGCATGTAGGGCTCCCATCACGTTCAAGTTCACTTGCCAGCGTTTAATAATTCATCAGCGGTACTGCATATGCAGATTTTCCTGCTCAGTATTAATAGGTGACAAGCTACTTTATTACCACTTTTTCCTTTTCTGATACAGACAATGCAGCTGTGAAAATTGGCTCTTGTATTCTATAAAGACTATCCTGTTTGTTATGTTTGGTTATGTTTGGTAGGTGTAAGTTCTTTGGGTGAACTAAAATTTGGATGGCAAATAAGACAAACTTTGCTTACAAAAATACAGACTTTAAGCATGCTTTCCTTTTATTGTAATATTTCTAACTGCTGAATGATTTGGGGAAAATCTTGAATTATGATTTTTTTTTTTAAACAGTATTTTGATTGCAATTTAAATGTGATCATTTTCCTCTCCTCTGGTACTTTATTAACAACAACAAAAAAAAAAATAACGAAAAAAAAAATACAAAGTATTTTTGATTTAGGTGCAAACAAACTACCTAAACTACATTTGTCATGCATATTTTTATGTATGATGCTCAAACTGCTACTTGAACCTTACAAATGTCACGTGGTATTTTCATTTGATTACTGATGTTATCATGTGACCTACTTTCCTTTTAGTTTAAGCACCGTAACCAACTCTTTGCTATGTTCAGGATATACTATTGGTGATACCTCCACTGCTAGTATACACACAGATCTGTTTTCTACAATGTCAGAATGAGGCATCATACAAAAGTCCCACACATTAACACTGGGTTCTCATTCTAAATCAAATTTCAAATTCACTGAATTTTCCCAGACCAAAAAACTGAATCACTTGAGATCAAACCTTGCGAAACATATATTAATTCTCTAAAGGGATCAAAATGAATGATTTTCTAAGATATAACTTCCTTATGTGAACTCTGGAGTATCAAAGGCTTCGAACATTTAGTACATGAAGTTCTAATAAAATGACCCATGTTATACAGAATCTATATATCTATATCTATACATATACACACACATATATATATACACACACACATATATATATATATACACATATACATATACATACATATACATATATACACAAATATATACACAAATATACATATATACACACACATATACATACATACATACATATACACACATATACATACATATACACACATATACATACATACACATATATATATACACACACACACACACACACACACACACACACACACACACACACACACACACACACACACACACACAGAACTAGTTTTAGGCAGGTGTGGAAAGAATGCTTTCAAAAATGGAAGTGTTAATCATTTATTTTCATCAAATCAACAAAATGCAGTGAATGCACAAAAGAGAAATCTAAATCAAATCAATATTTGGTGTGACCACCCTTTGCCTTCAAAACAGCATCAATTCTTCTAGCTACACTTGCACACATTCTTTGAAGGAACTCGCCTGGTAGGTTGTTCCAAACATCTTGGAGAACTAACCACAGATCTTCTGTGGATGTAGGCTTCCTCACATCCTTCTGTCTCTTCATGTGATCCCAGACACACTCGATGATGTTGAGATCAGGGCTCTGTGGGGGCCATAAGAATTGATGCTGGTTTGAAGGCAAAAGGTAGTTACACCAAATATTGATTTGATTTAGATTTTTCTTTTGTTCGCTCACTTTATTTGTATTAATTTACAAAATGCAAACAATCATTATTTATATTCCTGAAAGCATTCTTTGTTTACAGCATTTTTTTCGCCAAACCTGCACTGTACTGTACTGTACACATACACATACTGCCTGTCCAAAAAAAAAAAAAAAAAAAGGTAAGAGCCCATTGTATAATTACTGGATGGATGATTGTTTCAGCAGGCAACAAGTTATTTAACCCTGACTGATGCAGTGAGTAGCTTCTCATTACTTTAACATCTTTTCCATGACCACAGGATGTGTCTTCTGACATGGTTGTTTATGTTTCAGAAGGGTCAAATTATTGGCATGCATCAAGCAAAGAAAACATTTAAGGAGATGCTGAAACTACTAAAACTGGATTAAGAATTGTCCAACTCATTATTAAAAACCGGAGGAATAGTGGGGAACCATCATCTTCGCGGAAGAAATCTGGTCGAAAATCTTGAATGACTGTGATCGGCAATCAATTCAAAGTTTGGTGAGATCAAATCATATACAAACAACAACAGAACTCATGGCTATGTTGACTAGTGAAAGTAAGAGCATTTCCTCACACACAATGTGAAGGGAACCCAAGGGATTGGATCTGAAGAGCTGTGTAGCCTTAAGAAAACCATGAAGCAGTGAGGCTAATCACAAAAAAAGGCCTCAGTTTGCTAGGGAGACTAAAGATTGGACTTTGAAGCAATGAAAGAAGGTCATGTGGTCTGATGAGTCCAGATTTACCCTGTTCCAGAGTGATGGGTGCATCAGGGTAAGAAGAGAGGCCCATGGACACCCATTATGCTTAGTGCCTACTGTACAAGCCTAAAGGGGGCAGTGCTATGATCTGGGGCTGCTGCAGTTTGTCAGGTCTAGGGTTCAGCAATGTTATGTGCCCAAAGAATGAGGTCAGCTGACTACTTGAATATACTGAGTGACCAGGTTATTCCATCAGTGAATTTCTTTTTCCCTGATGGCACAAGCAGATTCAAAGATGACAATGCCAGGATTCATCGGCTCAAATAGTTAAAGAGTGGTTAAGGGAGCATGAGACGCCATTTTCACACATGGATTGGCCACCACAGAGTCCAGCCCTTAACCCTATTGAGAATCTTTGGGATGTGCAAACTTTTGCCAAATCAATATGCGGACAACCAAACAGATTTCCATACCGGATCAGTCAAGGACCGGGTTAACAAAGACCGCCACCAGTGCTGTTAGCCTACAGGGTGCTGGTGGAAACTGGGCAACTGTTGGCCAAAGGAGAAGAAAAAGAAGAAGGGGAGGAAGGCATGTCATGAGGGAGGAAAAGAGAAAAAAATGGAGGAGAGTGGAAGTGAGAGTAGGATCTTTAAATGTTGGCAGCATGACTGGTAATGGTAGAGAATTAGCTGATATGATGGAGAGAAGGAAGGTTGACGAGGATTATATTGGGAGGAGGATTTTGAATATGGAGCTGCTGGGAAAGAGGAAATGTGGAAGACCAAAGAGGAGCTTTGTGGACATGGTGAAAGAGAACATGAAGGTGGTCAGTTTGAAGGAAGATTCAGAGGCCCAGAGGAAATGGAGACAGTTGATCTGCTGTGGCAACCCCTAAACGGGAGCAGCCGAAAGACGAAGGAGAAGATTGCAAGCCAAGTATGTTGACTGGAAGCCAAGTTTCTTGATCCAGAATTCCAGAATATCGAGACACTGCTTCCCAGCTGCAGCCACACCTCATTTTGAAACTGTATTGTTTTGAATGTATTGTTAAATTATGACCAGGGCCAAGATCAACCCACACAATTGTCCTTTCATTGTGGAACTGGAGGAGAATCCTGTTCAGGAACATATACCTCAATAAAGGTGCAGTGTGGTTTTTTTTTTTTAATTCAGCTTAAAAGTAAGAAAGAAACTGAACTACACTAAAAACATGTGCCATGTTGCAACAGTTTATTCCCAACTGAAGAACAATGGCAATAGCAATCAAACTACCAAAACATGATGTTCCTCAGTGATCAGTCAGGCTGATTAACATGCCTTTCAGGATCTGCAGTCTTCATTTAAGGTCATTTAAACTGCTTAAATACACTAGGGACAAAGACGTCTTTAATCAGTAACAAGGGATGCACAACTCTTTCAGGGTTAGTGTACAATTAGGTAGTTCTCCAACTTGAATGACTTAATATGGCAGGGAATGATACATGGGATGAATAAGACATGTTTGAACAAAAAACTAAACTGTCCTGAACATTAGCCCTCTGGGACTAAAGCTGTGCAAAAGAAAGAGTCTGTAGTAATTACTCACCAGCAATGGGGACATATCTATTATGCCTATTTTTACTTCCACACAGTTCCACACTGTCACTACATCAGCTCACAAACACATACACACAGTTCCGAGAAACCTTGCACAGAGTGCAAACCACAAACTCTCCCCTTTATGAATAGATTAGCTGTTCAATTCGCAGCATGAAACTGTTGTTTTCCTTTACTCAGAATCAATGCTTTGCTCCAAACATGCCTCAGCCAGGCTTACTGAACCTCTTGCCCCTAGCTTAACACTTTGATAAGTCACTGGGTGCTTTTTGTATGTTCTGATGTTAGTGCTTGGTACTTGTAGAAGCCTATAAAAGACCCAGGTTGTTCCTATTAAATAGTGTTAGCTAAATTTTCCATACAAACAGGGTAAGGGATCTCTTGCATGCCACAAAGAGTGAAGCAGAACAAGCCACTAAGCCTCCTGGAAGAGGAAAAGGCCCACCCCAGCTGGCTGGGGGGCAGACAGGCCACCTCCCACCCTCTCACTCTTCTCCTGAGGAAGGAAGCTCCACCTACACCACATGGCAGCTGGCCAGTAAAGTGCAGCATTCTGGCTAGCAATGATCTCACACAAGACCCATTCCCATCTCAACCACATCAAGCCTCCCAACACTATTACTTAATTTAAACTTCGATGATCATTTTCAAGAATTTTCCATTGCCATTTATCTTCTCCAGCCTTTTAACTTTTACCTACTCCACTCCATCCATCTATTAATATTTTCAACCATCTACTCAAGTTTCATACTGTCACTGCCAAGGATTGTTTGCAAAGACAAAAATGGGTCAGGCAGGATGGGCTCGAACCAGGGAGTATAACAGCAAAATGTGAGTTTAATGTAGCAGACAGCAAGGTCTACAGCTGCATAAGAAGAAATAAAGGGATTCCTGTTTGCAAGTCTGGCTCACAGTCAGAGCCAGGCTACATGAGAATGTGTGTGGGTGTGCAATGAACCCGACATTCTTACATCAAGGCATGCCCACTTCCTCATCACCACAGGTAAAATTGGTCCCTTATTCAAAGGCTGAAGCCTTTTTCAGAATGTATCATAGGTATCATCAACACTTCTAAAATACAATTTTTACATATTATTAAAGGAAGTGAGGACAGAGGAATGGTTAGGATGCAAGCAGTAGAGGTAGCAAAGGTGGAGGAGTTTAAATAATTGGGATCAACAGTTCAGAGCAACATGGAGTGTGGAAGAGAGGCATAGAAGAGAGTGCAGGCAGGCTGTAATGGGTGGACAAGAGTGGCAGGAGTGATCTGTGACAGACAGGTACCAGCAAGAGTGAAAGGGAAGGCGGTTGTTAAGAAGAAGGAGGAAGGTACAGGGGACTGGAAGAAATTGAGATGGATGATCCGCTGTCGCGACCCCTCACGGAAACAGCCAAAAAAGGAAGAAGATTAAAAAGAAGTTCATTAAATAAGCAGATTGTACACAAATGTTTACTTAAAAAAAGTTTACATTTTTACTTATTTAATACATGAGATCCTATTTTTATTTTTCAAATTTGTTTACACATGCACCAATGTGGGATTTCTCATTGCAGAAATTGACATGTATACAGTACTATGCAGTCTTGAAACAACAATTTCTTTATATTTTGCTTCCAAAAATCAGAATTTGTGGTTTTTTGTGATGTATTGTTTTGAAACAGTGAACTGCAAATTAATTATTCAGGCATAACGAACCACCTAACTTAAAACATGAACCACTGAAGAGACATGTGCAGATGAATACAGATGATCAGGGCAGTAGTTTAATGGTGATGCTGAATGGGTTGAGCCCCTTTATCTAGGCATCCTGCCTGTAGTAGTAATATTCTCTCATTTCTTTAATTTTATCTACTATAAAAGAATGTAAGAATTTAAAAAAGATAAACTACAAGGAATAAAATAATTGTCAAATAAACTACTATACAGAATGTAGGATATTACTCTGTATTATCAAACTTTAATATACTATGTACCATTTAATCTTCCACTATATGCTATGTTAACAACTGTGTAAACACTATTCTTTATTTAGGTGATTAACTTAAATCAGCTCAATGTGGTGGCATATTACTTAATCAGAGTAACAGTTCAATGAGCTAGAAGTAGTTGTACATGAAACTGTATATAGGGAAAAGATATTGCACATTCTGAATCAAAAGTTTCTGCACATTGTGCATATATGAGTGATACAAAAATATGTATTAAATATTACATAATATCATTCCTTTGTGTCCAGCACACAAAAGAAAAAGATGGAAGACAAAATATTAAAAAAAGAAAAAAAAAAAGTTAGCATGTAATGCTAATTACAAATTATGCAAAATAATTAAAAGTTAGGTAAAAGGTCAAATATATGTTTTCTAAATCAACCCATGTAAATGGCTAAAACAGGGATACTTTTGCAGCTGCAATTTGAAAAGTAATCTCCGCATTGTTTTATTAGTTTAATCATGTGATCTATTGAGCTATGCACTACTATATTCTTGGTGTGAGAAATCAAAGCATGAGTCAACTTGGCTGACCTTTCCTTGAGATATTCAGCTTTTGTTGAAAAGTCCTTTTTTAAAATAGCTTTTAATTAGATCTGCACTCAAATCAATTTCTTCTTAGTCAGCCATTGTGGGTTACAAACATCTATTACATCTCTATAAATATATTTTAGCTTGTTCAGGTCACTATATATATATATATATATATATATATATATATATATATATATATATATATATATATATATATATATATATATATATATATATATATAGGTTTGCTAGATTTGAGTAGTACACTCTCTTACCATTCAATCAATCATTAGTGTGCCCGCAAGATAGCAACTTCTGCTTGTTTAATGCAACCATTTTATTGATATTTATTTTAAGCTACAGGTGCCCACAATATTGAAACTAAAAGGCCTTAAGGCAAGTTTCTTCAGGCTTCAGATGATTAAAAACATACTGTAACAAATTGTATCAGATATGCATTTAACTCAAGAATTATCATAAGAATTGAAACATTATTCCTAGAATTGAATCATTATTCCCCCCTAAAAAAATGGAAAAATGGAAAATTTGCCCTTTGTTTACAGGCCTGTTCAGTCAAATAGGAAATTTATATCTAATATTAAATTTTAGTATGATTGTGATAAACTTTATGGTGACGTTTTATGCACAAAAAGTGTAGTGTAAGTACTTAAAGATCAAGCAAGTAAATGTTTCATTAAGCAAATGGCAACCACCATGTCATGTACTCTATTGGCTAATCACTTGTGAGGTTATAATAAGTATATATGAGGTTTGAGGTTAGATTTTAGCAGAACCAAAAATGAAGAACCATGGAATGCTCTTGAGCTCTCTAATGCTTAACATGTTCTGAGTGACTGCATGCATGTATTTGTAGAAGACTTCGCTATCTAGATAAAAGGTGTGCTGACAGTCACGTTTGATCCAGAAATCTCTGAGCAGCTGTGTCCCATTCACTCTGTGGGTCATGTTCTAGTCATATATGTCCACAAAGACTACACAAACTAACACTCTGCAGAGGAGTGGGCTTTCAATAGTGAGAACTGGAGTGGTAAACATTGTTAGAAATAGAGAACATGGATAGGTTACATATCTTCCTCTGCATTTGCAGTACAAGAGAGCACAGCTAACAGCTTTGACAAGTTGCCACAGCCACAAACCAAGACTCACCAAAGCTACTCTGACTTAAAACTATAGCATTAGCACAAAACCCTTGATTGAACCCCCAATTACAGACTCTTTTCTGCTAAACCAGATTGTACCGGTAATAAGTGCTTAAATCTATTTAACTCAAAAATGCCGCTGCTTTTTCTTTCTTTATCCAAAAATCATTCTCAACTGAGCACAATAAGGCACCATTGTGCTGCATATAGTTTTGGAACCCATCACTATCCTTTCTGAGAGCTCATGAGCTAAGCCATGAGATCACTTACCACAGAGTAAAAACTGTCCTACAGGAAGGCTCAGAGTGAGCAGGACAGTTAACCCTAGGCTATTTGTTTTGATATTCTCATGATGCAGTGACAGCAGCCCTATGAAGCAGCATCTTAACCTATAATCATGTCTAACCCTCTTTTGCAGTCTCTTAATGATCGCAGAGCATGCTCATCTTCAAGCTCAACTTTGGAGTTTTAAAGAAATCATTTGTAACTCTGTTTAACTGCAACTTTGAGGGTGACTTCTTCTGATAGAGATCTCCAAGCCCTTTCCTCCCACTACATTGATCATGTCTCTGCCCACAGGGCCCCCAACCTTACTTCCTTCGGCAAACAAGAGCTCTGCTGGGGTGGGGTGATATTCCAGATCTCTTGTAGCTATCAGTAATCAAATACAAATATTTAGGATGAAAATGTTAACTTGAAGCAGATGTTCCTCGGATAGTGGTGCCCTTACTGAAGGGATGGTGACTACAGCTTCAAGAATAGGCTCTACAGCAACACAGCCTAACACAGATTTAATAGTCCAGGCTCAGTACAGAAAAGGTCTACCACTTCCTTGGAAAACGCCTACTTTTCCCATGAGCTCATGCAGAAGCCACAAAGGTCAATGATTCAGTAATAACAATATGATCAAGCAAAGAGGGCATGTAAGGCACAGATTGATTTGTTTTCAGGCAATCATTTTGATTTATCACGGGGCAGCAATCCTGACGTTCCAGTAGATGCCAAACCTGAGACAGTACCTGAGGAAATGAACAACCTTTAATATCTGCACAATTTCTCCTCATCCCCTTCAAATCAATGTTCTCCATATAAATTTTTTTAGCAGTTTTATTTACTATAACAACTTATGCATATTTAAATAGTCTTAACAAACACATAGACGCTTGTCAATATTTCAGGTAATTACATATTCCAAAATATACCTTATTTGTTAACAAATGTATTTGCTTTGAAAAGATGACAGCTTGCAAAAAGTCTGCACACACATTTTATACCTATGTACTATTAATCTATTAATCTAACTAATCTATTAATTTCTTTTGTTTCAGAACAAATTAATTCCAAATATTGGAGCACTAGAAAAAAGTTTGTTGCATGTACTGAGTGCTAAATAAGATTTCAAAGAGAAGCTGAGGGTGCTTCAGGTACATGTAAATCTGCAGTGGCCCAAAGAGCTTGCTTCATGAACCTCTACAACAAGGGAAGGATCCCTGCTAAGTTTTAAAAGGCATAGTGATCGCAGCTGATACATAAAACCAAGCCCTCCCAACTGCATCTGTGGCATTAGGGTTCAATCACTGAGCTCAAAGATCAGTTTGAACCAAATGTTAAATCTGTTTGAACTCACTTAGGGGCTCCATAAAAGCTTCTCCTCAACCTTGCCACCCAGTCCATATCAAAGGGCTAGAGCTATGCACGCCCACCTTTTCCTAACTGATCACCTGAGCATGCAACAACTCATGTATTGAAAAATTAAAATAACTGCCTTCTGTTTAGGAAAAAAAAATTCCTTGTCACTTGCCTAGTGCATTGGCCTTGTTCTCTACCCAGAGAGGATAAAAAGTTCACTGAAAACAATGCAGCTGGTTTCTCATGTGATGTTCTTAGAAACCCCTCCCCTGCCCTCTTCCCTGACAGAGCCCTTGTTAAGCCCAACCATTGTAAAAGGTGTTGATATTGCTAAGCTGCTGCTCTGGGTTTCGGTAGTTATGCTGTGAGGAGCAGAAAACAGTTTTGTTTTGATTGGCACCGGACACAAAGTGAAGCAACTGTGGAATTCTCGTTCACTCCAAACACCTGTTTCAAAAACAGCTTTTCTCTGGTAGTAAAGTCTTGACCCTTAAAATCTTGTTAACTGAACCCAACATAAATGGCAGTATTCCTTACCATTGGCAGTAAAATGTTCTACTAGTTGAAAATGATTATTCCTGGACTTCCCCTTTTCTGTGGTGGCTTTGTGGAAGGCGAAAAAAAACAAAAAAAACACGTTGCTTCTTTTTAAATGAAAAAAAGAACCAGAGTGGTGGCTTTAGGTGAAGATATAAAACTTGGCGCACACCTGAGTTCCGCTTCATAGAAAACAAATGCGTTACTTTAGTAAGTTCCTTTAAACACAACTACAACATGATTTGGCTGCTTTAAACAGCAGGAAGAACATGGGGACACATGGAGGAAACTGAATGAGATCATGTGTTAGCATACTGCAGTCATTCAATGCCTGGAATGTGGAATGAGTTGGCCTTGGTGCAAATGACTATCAACAAGAAATGGAGCACCGATAGCAGAGACTCTCTTGACCCTTGTCTAATCAAATGGCCTGCTTTTATGGTGGGTCACTGGCACAGAATCAACCACCCATGTGGACTAAATTCCACTAGCACTGACGACTTCCCCCAGAGGATGCAACAAGGTATTTGACATTCATCCTACAATGCCCTAACAATGCATTCAGCATAATAACTGTACTTATCTGCAAAGAAAGGTTTCTCCATTTTCCCCTTACACTGGACTATACAGATAGCACAGACATCAGGCAAATAAGGTCTGTGCTTGGCACTCTGACAGAAATGCAGCACCTTTACTGTTTTAGGCCAGCAGACTCCCAGCTCACAAGTTGCAGAAATGCTATTACAGAGGCAAGCTGCTCCTCGTAAATAAAAGGTAATGGCCGGCACTTCAAAGCAATGTAGATTGGCTGTCCTTATAAGCCCTCACGTTTGGCACAGATGGAAAGGAAGGTATTATCGCAACTTAAGACAACTTTTTACACCTCAGGAAGTGGATGTGGTTCACGCTAAATCACATATGTTGATTCTACCAACACTGCTTCACTTCGACAGCAAAAAGATTTAGTTCAAATTACCTCAGAAAGTGTAACTAAACCTTTATTTGCTCTGCATGAGTGGAGTTCTATAAATGGAGTCTGGATGACGTCAGGCTCTACAATACAACAATCAACTGCTTTGGTTTGACATGCCAAACATGTATCAGACCCACTTGTACAAGGCCAGAATGCTTGCTCTAAAACTCCCTGTGGACTCTGGGAGTTAAGTGGTTCTTAAAGATTGTATGCTGGAACAGGGCAGTCATCGAGCTGTGCTCTCCCTTAAGTCGTAGAGCAGGCAGACAGGCACACTTCCATCACCTGTTGAGAAGGCAGCTTTCTGGCCCTACAAACAGTACAACTCTGCCACAGATGCTCTGTTTTAGTGAACAGTCATCAGCTCAGCTGTCCCAACTGAGCATGTTTCTTTGTCTGACAACTAGGCAACTGCTCTCAGAGACTTCTGAGTAGCAACATGCACTGTATATTAAAGCCTTCTCCTTTGAGCATGAGGCTAGCTGCATTCTAACAGTGTGAGTTCAAAAAAATGCCCACTGCTCTGTAACACAAAAATCATTTTTTGTAAATATCTCTTAAACACATTAATTCCGCTTGACAAGAAAATCTCAAGGTGCATTAATCAAAAGTCATCTAGATCTGCCTGCTTGAAACAGGAGTTAGAGGAGTCAAGAGTCTGGCTTTGAAAAAGAGATATATTTGTCATCAATTTTTTTTTTATTTGTTTGTTTTTTTCTGCATTTATTTTTTATTTTAATCATAAACTATATCTAAACATTCTGTCAAACCAATGATATTAAATGTTTTTTAAACTGTATAAGCCTTTCCTGTAGAAGACAGGAACCTGGTTTTTAATTGCTGGAAATATTTGCCTAGGTTGCCAAGATCAGGACTTTGGTAATTAAAGAGGAAACAAGCACACCAGGAAAATGTTATAAATTCATATTTATAGTTACATGTTTATGGTGTTACATTAATTGTAACTATGAAATTAAATAAATATACATGACATAAAAGGATTTTAGATCTATATCTAAAACAAAATCTAACCATAGATTCAAATACTTGACTCAAATACTTTTTTTTTTTTCCCCTTTCGGCTGCTCCCGTTTAGGGGTCGCCACAGCGTATGAACTGTCTCCATTTCTTCCTGTCCTCTGCATCTTCCTGCTTCAAATCAAACACCTGCATGTCCTCTCTCATCACGTCCATAAACCACCTCTTTGGTCGTCCTCTTATCTTTCCTGGCAGCTCCATCTTCAACATCCTCCTTCCAATTTAATCCTCATCTCTCCTCTGGACGTGCCCAAACCAACGCAACCTTGCTTCTCTAACCTTGTCTCAAAGACATCTAACCTGAGCTGTCCCTCTAATATACTCATTTCTAATTCTGTCCATCCTCGTCACACCCAATGAAAATCTCAGCATCTTTATCTCTGACACCTCAAGCTCCGCCTTCTGTCTTTTCATCAGTGCCACCGTCTCCAACCCATACAACATAGCTGGTCTCACTACTGTCCTGTAAACCTTTCCTTTTACTCTAGCGTCTGTCACAAATCACTCCATCCACTCTTCTCCACCCATTCCAACCTTCACTCTCTTCTTCGTCTCTTTTCCACACTTGCCGTTACTCTGAACTGTTGATTTTAAGTATTTAAGCTCCTCCACCTTTCTCACCTCTACGCCCTGCATCCTAACCACTCCACTTTCCTCCCTTTCATTCACACTCATGTATTCTGTCTTAGCCCTACTCACTTTCATTCCTCTCCTCTCTAAAGCAGATCTCCATCTCTCTAGCTTCTCCTCAAGCTGCCACAATATCATCAGCAAACATCATCGTCCATGGAGACTCCTGTCTAACCTTGTGCGTCAGCCTGTCCATTACTATTGCAAACAAGAATGGGCTCAGTGCTGATCCTTGATGTAATCCAACCTCTACCTTAAATGCATCCGTCACTCCCACTGCAGATCTCACCACTGTTACACTGCCATCATACATATCCTGAACTATTGTCACTCTGTAACACCAGACTTCCTCATACAAAACCACAACTCCTCTCTAGGAACCCTGTCATATGCTTTCTCCAAGTCTACAAAGGCACAATGCATCTCCATCAACACCCTCAGAGTAAACATTGCATCTGTAGTGCTCTTTCTTGGCATAAAACCACACTGCTGTTCACGAATCCTCACCTCTGTTTTTAGCCTAGCTTCCACTACTCTTTCCCATAACTTCATGGTGTGGCTGATCAACTTTATCCCTCTGTGCATCACCCTTTTTCTTGAAAATTGGTACCAGTACACTCCTCAGGCATCCTCTCACTTTCCAAGATTGTGTTAAACAATCTGGTCAGAAACTCAACTGCCATCTCCCCTAAACATCTCCATGCTTCCACTGGTATGTTATCCAGTCCAACAGCCTTTCCATTTTTCATCTTCTTCATCTCTGCCCTTGCTTCCATCTTGTTTATTTGCTGCACTTCCTCGTTCACTCGCCTCACCTCATCCAATCTTCTCTCTCTCTCATTTTCTTCATTCATCAGCCCCTCAAAGTACTCCTTCCATCTGCTCCACACACTCTGTTAACCTGTGAGTACGTTTCCATTTCTATCTTTAATTGCCCTGACCTGCTGCACATCTTTCCTAGATCTGTCTCTCTGTTTAGCAAATTGGTATAGGTCCTTTTCTCCCTCTTTTCTGTCCAACCTCTCATACAATTCAATGCTTTCTTCGCCCTGCGGTTCATCTCCTTGTACACCTGTCTACTTTCTTCATCTCTCTGACTGTCCCATGTCTTCTTTGCCTTCCTCTACTTTTGAAAACACTCCTGGACTTCTTGGTTCCATCACCAGGTTTCCTTATCCTCCTTCTTCCTTCTAGAGGTCACACCAAGTACATTTCTAGCTGTCTGCCTGATCACTTCTGCAGTAGTTTCCCAGAAAACCGGTAGCTCTTCAACACCTCCCAGTTCCCATGTTAACTCCTGCCTGAATTCCACCTTGCAGTCCTCCTCCTTCAGCTTCCACCACTTGATCCATAGCTCTGCCCTCACTTCCCTCCTCTTCTTGACCTCCAAGGTCATCCTACAGACCACTGTCCTATGCTGTTTAGCTACACTCTCCCCTGTCACTACTTTGCAGTCTCCAATCTCTTTCAGACTGACCCTCCTGCAAAGAATATAATCTACCTATGAGCATCTTCCTCCGCCCTTATACGTCACCCTGTGCTCCTCCCTATTCTTAAAATAAGTATTAACTACAACCATTTCCAACCTTTTCGCAAAATCTACAACTATCGGACCTTCAAAATTCCTCTCCTTGACACCATGCCTACCCATCACCTCCTCATCACCTCTGTTCCCTTCACCAACATGACCATTAAAATCAGCACCAATCACCACTCTCTCTCCCTTGGGTATACTATCATTTCATCTAACTCACTACAGAATTCTTCTTTCTCTTCCATTTCACAACCAACTTGTGGGGCATAAGCACTAACAACATTCATTATGACATCTTCAACTTCCAGCTTCAAACTCATCACCCTCCCTTACACCCTCTTCACCTCCAAAACACTCTTCACATATTCTTCCTTCAGGATAACACCTACTCCATTCCTTCTTCTATCCACACCAGGAAGAAAGTTTAAACCCTCCCCAAATACACCTGGCCTTACTACCCTTCCATCTAGTCTCTTGCACACACAAAATGTCAACCTTCCTTCTCTCCATCATATCAGCTAATTCTCTACCTTTACCAGTCATGCTGCCAACATTCAAAGTCCCTACCCTCACTTCCAATCTCCTCCTCCAATGTCCTTTCTCACCTCCTCCCTCTGGACATGCGCTCCTCCTCTTCTTCTTCTCTGACCAACATTAGTCCAATTTCCACCAGCACCATGTAGGCTAACAGCACTGGTGGCGGTTGTTTTTAAGCCGGGCTTGCACCGATCCGGTATGGAAGTCTGTTTCGTTGTCCGCATATTGATTTGCCAAAGTTATACACCGAATGCCCTTCCTGACTTAACCCTCCCCATTTATCCGGACTTGAGACCAGCACGAAGAAATACACTGGCTTGTGCATCCCTAGTGGCTAGGTTCTAACCATGGATTCCCAAAACTTGAATCTAATTTTATCACTGCTGAATATCCACTAAAAGAATTTCTTTCACCCAGTTCCTTTTTCCAGACCCAAGACTTAAGTACATATAATGTGGTAAACTGCACAGAATGGTTACAGAACCATTACTATTACTTGATTTTAATAATTCCTCCCATTAAAAATTGACAGTGGAAATATAACTAAAACTGCAAATTGCACTTCAGATTGCCATTTCAGTAAAGAAACAACTAATTGTTGACCCCTGTTGTCAAAAAATTTCCCACAAAGTCTGTGTGGGAAATGAATGTACACAGTCCCTCACTGTCATTCTCTCAAGCATTTAACAGAAATTATTAGCATTGTAATGGTACTCCTGGTACTATGCCTTACAAGAAGAAAAGAATCCTGATTTGGAAATGTGTTTTTGCCACAAAGCGTTTTTGTTTGACCATTACATACCAAAACTACATTATTAATCATTAAAAAGTCCATCTGTCTCACTGCTAATATACTACATACCAACAGCCCAAAATTAGTCTGTATGACCACACATCCGTAACGAGACGTTTTGCTCGGGATTTTGCATTGTTGTTCCTTCCACACACAAAAAGAATAGTACCGTCTGAACTGCCTTATCAAGTATCCAAAGTACCAAAAAAAGTTTAGAAATACATTTACTGCAGAGAAAAGGAAGACACCCTATTGTTTAGCAACTCTTCCTAACTGAAAATGGGAAAAGTGAAGGGTGAGGAGAAAACAAGTTAGTGGTTTATTTGAGCTCTGCGTACATCTCTTCTGTGAGAGCTTGGCAGTTTGTTGTTAGAGCTTGGCCGTAACGGATATCCCTGGGTTCAGTGTTGTCACAGACACACTCGTCCTCATGATCTGTGAGCATCACTGTTTCTTTATCCACAGCTGCAGCCAAAATAAGGCCCAGCCAAGGCTAATATACTCCGAGTGAGTCTGCAGCACAAGCATTGAGGAGCTACTAGATGTTTTAAATGCAACCTGAACCACTCTGGTTGTCAGAAGAGCAATAAGAGTGTGAAAAATGTAAAATAGATTTAGTTTTAATTCTACCAACATTAAGCTTCAACGTTTAAAAGTCATGCTTGTTTGAGGGTTCATAATTAAGGAGTTCCTGTTCTTCTCATGTTTTAAAATTAGCTAGCCTGCAGCTTTTAACAAAGCCCAGGGCATTAGGCTGCTGTCCTCAAAGCACATGTCTAAAACCATCAAAGCCAGTACCGACCCCAAGGCAAATGAAAAAGAATAAGTGACGTGACTGCGGGGCTGAACACCAGTATTAGGTTGACACTTTTTTTTAAACAGCTTCACATACAGGGGGAGTCAACGCTTGTTTTTAAATTGGTCTAATAAAAGCTTGTGTTGTATCCCTAATGTAATCATTAAACAGCCTTTTTCTCCAGTTTGGTAGAAGAAAAGAAATAACTACATGGAATACAGAGATTCACAGAAAAATGTAGGACATAACCTGATTTATGATACAGAAAATATATATACTTTTTGACACACATTTTTTCTGTTGAAAGAATACACTTAAATAAACAAATCCCACAGTAGAAGTCGGAAGTCATTTGAAAATGCTTAGTATATAATTCTTCTGAACAAAAGACACATCCCAAGGCAGGCAAACGGGATCTAATCTGGTTTTCTTTGCGCTGGGTAGATGTTATCTGATACTGTACTTTGGAGGATGCAAAAACATATGCTGCTGTTTACATCATGGCAACATGAACTAAAGAGTTTTTATAATGGTAATGGTGATAGCAGTAATTTTGTGAAAATATTGTGATTATTTAACAAAATATTCTGTGACAAAAATTCCAGTTAGTATAAGTATTCAAAGTGTTCAACTTTAAATTTAGGCCAAGAATTGGTTTAATTTTTGTTCTACTTTTCAGACTGTGAATCTGAAAAGAGGCTGTGAAAGTGAAACAAGGATTTTCCTAAAGAAATGAGAGATAAAATAAAACAAAAAGCCATGTTTTTATGTACATTTATATGAATAATTCCTTATCACAACCTCTTTTCCAGACTAGGGTCTTGGTGGTGCTGTAGCCTATCCCAAAAGGCAATGAGTTTAGTCCATCAAAGGGCCGACAGACCAGTACACCCAGAGAACATGCAAACTCCACACAGACAGGAACCAGGTTACCAAATCTGGGAAATAAACCCAGGACCTTGTCGCTGTAAGGAGTCATCACTACAAACTGCACAACTGGGCTGCTCTATATGAATATTTAAATTAATTCTATCCAATTAAATTTCCTCCAAATAAATAAGGTCAATTATGTGCCCTGATACAGGCTACTGAAAATGTCTAAAGTAATCTACTAAAGGTTTTTAGCCAGAAATACCACTCTGGTTTCAGAGATGACCACATGCTGGAGACAATATTTCCACCTGTGCTCATGACCCTCTCTGAAGAGGAACTTGGGGCTGGAATGCACAGATATTTCTGAGTCTGAGATTTCCTCTTCTTCTCAGCTTTAGGAGTTTATACAGAATACATTTATTTTTATAAACTGAATAACACAATCCTAATATTTTTTTATTCATTGAACAGAAAGTAGATGCATTTTTGGGACATACTCGATGACTAAACAGGAGTTGCTGAACATTAAAAAGATAAACGTTCACCTTCTCAAAGTCTGATTCAGTCCAGATTTTACCCAAAGGGATTATTCTACCCCTGGGAAGATTCCGCCAAGTACTTCTTTGTATTGGCATGTGTCCACCTATTCCAACTACAACAGGTTAGCCCCACCCATTCACAGTGTAGTTATAAGAAGTGTTTCAGTCAGAACTGCTCTTTTAAGTAGTTTTGGCATGATACAGGGCAACCAATCAGAGCACATGTCATTTAAGGCACACAAAAAAACTGACTGTTTAATTTAAATTATTTCTGGCACATATTTAACAGGAGGCCTAAGTAGGAAAAAGTTTAGATACAGATTTTTAAATGTCTTTGCCATAGAATACTGAGGTGCAAGTTTACCAATAGGCCCAATAGGCTCACTAGGCTCATCCTGCAGTTTTAGCACAAGTAAACAGGATATCTCAAATGAAGACAAGCCACTTATACCAAAGCCACAAAGAGTAAAGCAAAAAACTTGAATACAAGTGCGAGAGGCAGGCGTGGGTGCAGCTCAACAAACATCAAACACACACCTTGTGAGATGTGCGCTTGCTTCCTCGCTACACATCATTTCTTCCTTTTCTTTCTCTTTTATGGGCACACGTGCACACAAAGCAAATACAGCCATAGCCCTCCGCACCTGCAAATGGCTTATCTAGCCAGTTTAAAGACATTTTTGCAGTAGCACAGGAAAAAGTTCTCCATACAAAGGTCTATGTAATGTGCTTAACACTAGCACTGTGGAAACCTAAGTCAAAACAACTAACAAAAAATAAATTATAAAAAAAAAAAAAAAAAAAAAAAAAACTGTGCAAATGTGTCCCATTTACACCAAAGAGCAGTAACCTCCAGAGACAGCGACTGCCTGATGTAAACTAATTGGCCAACCTTTGTTTTCCACAAAGGTTTTTTTGTGTTACGTAGTCGACATAACACAAAATGCCGGAATTGATCTGGGTGGGTGATTCAGCAAATTATGCCCCTATTCAGAATGAAGGTATAATAACTTTTAATAACATAATACATTTGCTTTCATTTTCAGTGAAACTTTCTAGACAGACAGATACAGTGTGACCACTGGTTTCAACAGTTTAACATTTTGACTATGAAAATAGTTCACTAAACAAATTTGACACAGATATACACATTAAGGTTTTACAGATTCTTTGTTGTTTTATAAGTCTGCAAAATTCAAGCTAGAGTCATCTGTCCCCTTACCCAACATTGTGACAGCACATGTCTCTCAGGTTCTTAAATGTTCACAGTAAAAAGTAATGCATATGAACATGCAAAAAAACATGCTGTTCATGTCAGCCCTAGCAATACAGACTGTAATTACTTTAGGAAATTTCAACTGTATGCAATTTTATTCATTATGTAAAGATATTTTTTCTGTAACCAGGATATGAGAAAGAAAAAGCAGTGAACTGTTCAAACAAGAAAGAAGCTAAAAGTGTCTTTTTCCAATGGAGAAATTGAGCCAACAGTGTGAGAAAGCAACAGGTGGGGAAAAACCAACAATGTGCCCTCATTGCCCACCTCAGCAGCACCTCCAAAAACACTTCATTCTCACACTCCACACACATTCCTGCCTTGAATCATCATTTCACTTCCCTTAGTTCAGTGCTAGCACTTACAGCACAGAACATGTTCTTTAGCACAAGAGCAGCTTGAGTAAATCACTCAACCACCCCCCTACACACACAGGAAACGGAGCATCCCAGGCTCAGATAGTAATGAAGCTATTTGCTGTCGCTATCAGTTGTGCACCATGTGACGCATCATCAGGGAAGATTAGAGGGGCTGTTGCCACGTCTATCTAAATACAGACACTGTAAAGAATATAGACATCACAGGCTAATTTATGCCCGAAATCAACAAAAACTGCATATCCACCTCACCACTTTTTTTGCATAGATACAGGCAAACATAATGCACACATTTCCTTACTATAAACACACTCGAGACACAAACAGCTCCATCCATACTGCACCATGGCTATATATGCCAAATAGGAACTACCACACATCCTTTATCTGTATTTAATAAAGGCTCAGGACAGCATTCCTTTGATATGACCTCACATTTCAGTAATCAAAACCATGCACCATGAGGCCATCATGCTGGAGGGAGTAAAAGCACTCCTGCACTCCCTTAGAGTGCTCAGAAGACTAATCCACTCAAGTACATGACTCCCCATGTCAGGCCCTGGTTCATTCACACGGAAACTGCACTGCGGGAACTGTACTACTCATCCAGAACAATAAAAAGAGAGCACCAACGATAAGTGCTAATATTAGCTAGCATGCGATCCTACAGCTGACCATACCATGACATGATATGGTTGGTAGATTTAGAAAAAAATAGCATAGCCAGGAACCATTTTGGATACACATTTTGTGTAGTTGAGAATGTGCTTGAAGATAAAATACTGAGAATCATATTAGATTAGCCTCTAAACCCACAGCCTTCCAAAAGGCTAATGCTGTTTTGAGGCCATGAACAGATAGGTGTAATTTGTAGCCCTTTATAAGTTTATTTCATAAGGATGCATGACTATATTTCACAACATTTCATTTCCAGAACTACTATGTTTCTAACAATATAGAATCTGTACTGTTGTGCTCTTTCCAAGTGGGGTCAGGGAATATGACCATGAAGTGACATTTAAAGCAGGGTCAAAAAAAAGTCAACTGCCATTGAGTCACCATTGCTATTTCTCACTTACAGATTTGTCAGCTGAAGTCTCCTCTGCTCCCTAGCCTGAATCACTGTGATGTCACCATGCAGTCATTTTGAGTCACCCACTTAGGTATTGTCTGGTCGCTGCTCATGGATTGCATATCAGCATAGATCTGCTTTTTATTAGTCATCCAAGCAACAGGGTGTCCACCCATAGCCAGGGCTATGCAAATCCACCAATAAAGCGCAACGGGTGGAACTACCAGTTCAACTCGTGCTGGATATGTGCCTTATGGTTTGGCTTTATCTACAAAAGGGCTAATTTACTGTATCAAAGACCTGGCTATCTGTCATTAGCTCAAAGGATGTAAAAAAAATCTTAGTATTTGGTAAAAGTTAATGGTCTGTCACATAAGTACCAAGCATGACCCAAAGTAGCACTGAACAAAAAAAATGATAAAATAAGGTAGAAACATACATTTCAGTACACTTCCCATTTTATAGGCTCATAGATTCCCAAATACATCCAGGAGGCCCCTGAAGAATAAACAGGAGTGGGGGTGCTTCCTTTACCAGTTTCTCAACAGCCATTAGCTTAACATGACTCAGTTGGAGCCTCCCCAGTTAAGCAGAGCTGAAAAGAAAAGCTGGGAGTCAAAAGCCAGCTGGGTGGCTTTATCACTGGCAGAGAGTTCTAGAAACACTGGAACAGGATGAATGCTCCTTCCATGGACTCACAGGTTTTTCAGAGGCTACTCGTTTTCACACATGCCCAGAGCTATCAGCGTTGTTGAACAATGCACAAATGGATTACTTTTTACTTCTGGTTGAGGAGTTTTGCAGCTTAACATGTATTTCGCTCCTGCTTATTATTTGTCTTTGAGAGGATCTGAACCAATATTATCTCTAAAAAAATATTATAAGATATTGTCACATCTTGTTCAAGCAATGTTTTACAATTATCATAAAATAAGATTTTGTCCTTTTATGTATTTTTAATTCATTCATGCAGGCTATTGTAGTGCAAAATATTGCCCCAAGAAGACCGTTTCACTCAGGCAACCAAATATTTCAATATTATCAGCCTTACAATTATACTTTCACGGCTCATTTTGGGATCGAAGAGTTATATTTTTGCTACAGAGGCTATTGGTTCCTTTCACACCAATGTAATGAAGATCTTCACTGAGTTTCTTTAAAGTTCATGTCAAAACAGTTTTGTCTTGATTTCTTGCATCCTAACTTTAGAAGAAATTGACAAATTTGAGAATGTTCCCTTAATAAGATTTAAAGGTCCTGGGTAATTTTTTATGAATTCACATTTCAGGTACAAATATTCCATTCTGACCTAATGTCTAACTGGGCCAAATTTTACTGGCTGTGTGCCAAACGTAAATCCTCAGCCCCTTGTGGGGGCATATCAGAATCATGTATATATCCAGCTGCAACAACACACTGAGCTCTAAAACACTAGACACCCGTATGATCCTTCAACCTTAAGAATAATGGCATCCAAACTGATAAGTTTGTCTGCCAAGCAGTCTGCCAAGTGTCTGCAGCAGCAGCTTCAGATGCCTCTCAGCAGCCACTGAAAACACTGAGAAGTATGAAGGAGGCGCGCGCGCGCGCACACACACACTGTATGGTCTGAGAGAAGTTTTCACTGGTAATGTGTAAAATCATGGATCTTATTGCTGATTCTCCAAATGCTCGTGTTTAATTCTGGAGCTCAGACTTCAAGCCGATAAGCTTTAACTTTAACGATGTCAAATAAAAGCAGTTGTGAAGGAGTTTGTCTCTGCTCCATCTTGTTTGTATATTTTCTTTAGGGCTCTGTCTCTGCCCTGAACAGACATTGTAAAGGCTGGCGACGCTCTTGAGTGATTTCTGGCCGGTCTTTCACAAACCATGAAGTAACTGAGCAGGCTAATGATGAAACTTAGCTCGGGGTAGCGGTGCTTTTACCACTACTCTCAAGAGTGTTTCCATTGGCAACTTGCTGGCGAGATTCGCCCACTTCTAATAAAAGTTCAAACTGACGGTAAACCTCACGCGACTGTTCTTTGTTTTTTTTTATTTATTTTTTTTAGATTTGTTGAAAATCTGGCTGCTAGTATTGACGGCAGGCCTCAGCCGAACACCCCCTTCCTTTTCAGCTTGAGGGGTCCCCCAATGTCTCTCCTCCACCTCCAACCGCTTCCAACGTTCCCGCACTCAGCCGCCGGAGGAAACACCGCCCGCCGCTTACCTGAATGAACTGGATCGTCAGCGCCGACTTGCCGACGCCACCGCCTCCGACCACCACCAGGCGATACTTCTCCTGCACGGAGCTGTCCTTCCAGCCAGCCATGGGGGGAAACACACACACAGGCACGCCGCTGAGCGCTCCTTCGCGCGTGACAGGCCTTCAAACCAGCAGAGCGCGACGAAAGATGAGAAGAGGAGAAAAGGAGAACGGAGTGGACGGAAAATCCGCGAAGGGAAAGTGGCAACAATCACACGGAGAACCTTCAGCGCCTCGGCTCAGTGCCGTACGCCCTCCTCTCCCAGCCAGTGAGTGCCAGTGCTGTAAGATGGGGAAAAGATAGGGTCGACTGTTACAAATGGCCGACGCTAGAGGCCGTCCTCTGTCACCACTGTGTGGAAGGAAGGCTCCACTGTAGTCGATACTCAGTCTCAGCGGAGCAGCTGCCACTCAGGTTAATCGGATGATATATTAGCCTGTTAGCCGACTTTTCTCTGGAAAACACAGTCAAGAGCAGCACGCACTATCAGTTTACATGTACTTATTTACATTTCAGTAAAATTCATCCTAATGTTTTCCTTTATCAGTACTTTCAAGCAATATCACCTGTATAATGACGCCCAAGAATAATAAATCTACGCTAAATCATGATTTTACATTGTATAATGATAATAACATAAAATAATGACCAATTAATAATAATAATAATAATAATATACATAAATTAAGATGTTACATGCTAATTACTTGTAAAACATTTCATGGACATGTCTGAATGAAATATGAGAAGCAATTTACTTTTTGTTTCATTTTACCCTTACACGTGTAGTTCCTACTTGCTTTTTTTTTTTTTTTTTAAACACTTAAGCACCTGGGCTGCTTTTCATTTCAGCTAGAATGTTTAGCGTAGATTTAAGGAAAAAGTAGTTTATCTGCCAAATAGTAGTTTATGTTCTCATTGATAGTTGCCTGAGAAAGTCTACTGGAATCTTATGTTTCTCAGTATCTGAGTTTTTATTTTAATAATCTGCATCCACCTCTGCTTGAGTCATTGTTTAGTGGAAAATAAAATTTCATTTGAAGAATGTCCCAAACGGGGTCGCGGGGGAGTGCTGGTGTCCAACCCAGCGCACACAGGGCGAGGACGGGGGACGCACCCTGGACAGGTCGCCAGCCCATCGCAGGGAGGAGCGGGACGGGGACGGCACCTTGCTCAAGGGTACCTCAGGGCAACCCACCGGTAAGGGGTTCGAACCCCTGATCCTCTGATCAGGTGGCCGACGCCCAACCACTAGACCACCACTGCCCCATTTTTGATGCATCTTAGTCTTATTTTTTTATGCCCAATGTTTTAGACTTTCCAAAATAAGTCAGCTGGATATAATGGAAGCTCTACTTTGTGCCTGTTATGCTGATCCCTTTATTTTCCTCTTGTTTTCTTCAAGGGGACGCTATGACCAGCATGTTAGTATGTCTGTTGTAAACATGGGTACTTGGTTTCTACAGCAGCAGGAATACACTTTGACTGCAGGCACTTTGGGTCATGTTTATTCTCTTTAACAAAGAGACTGACTGATAGCTTTATCAGTAATGCTTTATTGCACCATAGAATTAGGATCTAGATCAGCATCTAGCAGTCAGGATTGTGGATTCCCACAATGTGGATTTAGTCTTATGAAAGTAATGTAAGGTGTTAGTTTTTGTTTCTATGTTTCAAAGTAGACATTAGTGATGGTTAGCTGCAGTGAGTCACTACTGGTGCTAAACAGAATGATACATTGTGTATCATTAGAACTAAATGATCTATAAATCTGCATAATGCTTGCTGTGTGTTATAGAGAGAAAACACTTATCAGAGTTTTCCTGTGATATAATATTCTTAAAGGACCACCCACCTGGAGAGCCAAACAATGCTTTTTTCAAAAATCACACTGGTTATTTTTACCAGAGCTATGTCTGAAGTTGCACCCTACTTAGTAGGTTTGTCTGAATTCTCAGGGAGCAATTCAGATTTACTATAAGCAATGTTCCAGGATGCAAAACGGTTTCCTTCTGAAGTTTACAGAAAGATGACTGACTAGAAACCAGACTGTCAAATTGTGTGTGTTTCTTTCCTTCTCTGATCCCCTCGCGGTGTCTTTTAAGGAACAGGCTGTAAATTAGTAAGCAAAACAAGTAAACAGGTGGGCAGTTTCAGACACAGTGCCACATTTGTTTAGCCAAAATGCCAGTTTTTGTATTACTGGATGCATAGTGTTTGTGCTTCTTCAGAATCCTAAAAGTGAAGGAAAACACAGAGAAGGAGAATTTGGATTTATGCTATAGGACATTCCTCTGTCACTGGGAACAGAATGAAAGAAAAGCAACCAGTACTACACTTATCTTTGCAGCACCTTTCCATCAGATATGAGCTTGAGTATTATAACTTATGATTATGATAATCGGCCTGGGACAGTTCCTTGTCAGGCACCAACACAATGGTTTTGGTCTTTGATGGTTCAAAATAATCGGGATGTAAGCACACATATTGAAAGATTGAACTTTATTTAAATGAAAAAAAAAACATGATCAAACAGAGATAGCTGAACTAGAAACATAAATACAGAGACTAAACCAAAACAAAGGCAACATACAAGGGTACTTCCAACTAATGGGAACTTGACAGAAAACAACAGTAACATAGCACAGAGAATCAGCAGTCACAGACTCACACATAAGGGAATATGTATATATACAATATACAATAAGGGATGCCTGTATAGGGGAGACATGAATGAACATCCGGTGTGCAGGTACAGAACTTGGGCTGGCCCTAAACAAAGAAAAGGAAAAATAAAACCAGATAGACCTGGAAACAAAGGTCACCTGACATGTATTTAATAATAGTCCATAGCCATAGGCACTTTGCAGCTTGTTGCAGTAAAATATTTGCTCTCATTACTTTAATGTACTCAATGCTAAAGAGAAGACCGGCAAAGACAGTTTGACAGGCACAAAACATTTGCACCAGCAGGGTGATTCCCTGCAGATGTGGCTCAAGATTTTGCACAGCACTATACATAAAGCATGTATGATAAACAATATCGTGCATCACATATTTGTGAGTGAGAATAATAATATCAAAAACAGCATCATGAATTGGAATAAAACTGGTGTTTGACTAACTGTACAAACAGGAGTGGCTATGGCATGTTAGATAATGGTACATACTACGGTAAGGTGTTACCAAATTGTCTCATTTGGATGTGTCCAAAAAAAATCTGTTGTTTCAAGGCCATACAAATGTTTTGGCCTAGGAAGTTTTTGGAAATTCCCTATTGCCCATCATGAGTTTAACTTGAACTGCTTTGCTCAGATTTTTACCTTTTCATAGTTTTATTTTAGGCCAAAAGAAAAAAAAAAGAATAGTGCCTGATATGCTTCCATTGCTGTATTAACAGGTGCTGGGTTAAGAAGTGTACAGAGACCTCTGTACCATTTATAACCACACACATACACCCAAGCTCTCATTGGTTTAATTTAGACTATTCTATATGTTCAGTACATCTGCTGCTGATAGTGATTTTATCTGAGCATGTTTAAACACAGAGAGACAGAGCTCATCCTCAGAGGCACTGTTTTGGGGAATATATATGAGGGTGGGCCAGAGGGTGATGTCCACACTGCTGTTTTCACAGCTGTGGAACACAGACTTCACACCCACTGGTTATTTACAAGTCCCAGAAATGATTCTTCTCCCACAATGGCAAAATGTGTGAGGGCTTGTTCTAGCATATGGACCCAATGCCCTGTCAGATTCATAAACTGGCCCAGAACATGATCTCTCAAAATTTTGGCCAATTCTGAAAGCTGATCAGTAAACAAGTGGCTTTATAGGTTTTATAGTGGCCAGCTACAGGATTGTAAGACTCTTATCAATACTGATGTCAAGCATGATGACCCTGTACATCACATTAGCTTTTTGTTTAATTATTTGCTTGCTTTGTGTAATGTGAGATTTACATTCTTTCTTCCATTTGGCTCACCAGAGCCACCCTTGCATGCCATTACTTTCAGTTTGTAGAAATAACATATTCTTATTGACTGATAGTCCTGGATGGGGCCCCAGAGGAATTTGAGAAATTTCAGTTATCTTGAAGTCCTGCTCTACTGCCAGGATTCACTGTGCACTGTGGAAGATGGGAACAAAGTGTCCTGAAAAATGAAACAGTAGTGATTTCCAATTGTGTTAAAACAAATACACAAAACATTGTTTCTCCATAATGGTTCTTTTCACAATGTAAAGAAATAGGGTAAAATAACTCAAATTTGTATCAAACTGTGGATAAAGGCCTTTTAAAGGGGCTCAAATGGTGCTAGTACTGGAAGTTGGAAAGAACAAGTCTTACATTTACATTTACGACATTTAACGACTTCCATGTGCTAATTACAATTTAAGTCTTGAACACACACCCTCTGCAGCTGAATATCCTATGCCTAGGTTACCACTACCATAATGATAATGTAATGTAATGATAATGTAATGTAAACTACCATAATGATAATGTATTTTACTATGACCCTTTTTTTGCATTCTTCTTTTTTTCTACTGAATAATCTGAAGAACCATTCAAAAGAAACTCATAATAAAGGCTGTATGATACTGTTTGCTTTATAGATTTTCACACATTTATTTCACCAAAGCAAATATTAATACTGCAGAGACAATTAACGTTTAAACTATACATAAGAAATGGTTAAATGATTTCAAATTTTATGTGATTCTTTTGCTCATTATTTTTTTTTTCTTGATTCAAGAATGTGTCGTATTAATATCGTGATGTGATTGTTAATGTTGCACTGGTCAGATTTCCCTTTACCTTATTAAGAGTCATGTGGGACAATACTTTATTGTATTGGGGGGGGGGGGGGGGGGTTGGAGTGGTGGAGTGAACCACAACGAAATTGGACTTCTGCATTTAACCCATGCACACAAACACTGTGCAGCAGGGGGCAGCTATGAAAGCGCCCAGGGAACAGTGACAAGGACAGTACCTTGCTCAAGGGTACCTCAGGGCAACCTACTGGTAAGGGGTTTGAACCCACAATCTTCTGAGCAACTCCCTAACCACTAGGCCACCACTGCCCCAAAGAAGAGTTGAATGCCAGTGAAATTCATAGCAGTTACAAGATTTATTTTTTCTTTCATTTACTTCCCTTTCTGCACATGAATAGGTGTGTGTCTACAAATGATTCAGAAATACAGATGTTAAAAATGCCAATTACGTACTTTGCATCTACAGTCTTTGACCTTTTTTATCAGCTAACCCTATAATTGGTTTGTAATGTATAATTTATAGATGCACTTTGAAGGTTTAAAATGACTGACTTTAATCCATCTACCTCTGCGGAATTTGCCATTCTATTGTACTTCTATAAGTACTTCTATTGAAGTGAAATGTAAATAAAATACACATATGCATGACATGACAAATGCATGACTTGATGATTGTTGTACACTAAGCTGGAGCTGGAGTTGTTATGCCTTGAGGGAATCCCAGTGCGGCTGTAATTGAAGTAAAATTTCAGTCTACAAAGTATTGCAGGGTAAATACACTCATGATATTAGTTTTTTGTCTTTTGAAGATGGAGCTGACAGGAAAGAGGAGAAGAGGAAGACCAAAGAGGAGGTTTATGGACATGGTGAGACAGGACATGCAGGTGGTTGGTTTGAAGCAGGAAGATGCAGAGGACCGGAAGGAATGGAGACATTTGATCCACTGTGGCGACCCCTAAACGGGAGCAGCCGATAGACGAAGAAAAAGATTGCAAGCCAAGTATCTTGATTGGAAGCCAAGTTTCTTGATCCAGAATTCCAGCATATCAAGACACTGCTGACACAAGCAGCCAAAAGAAAAAGAAGATCAGTTTTTTGTCTTTGTTATTTCATTGGGCAGGCATGCTGTATAAATCAAATAGGTTGTAATGTAACAAATGCAACAAACATCAAAGGGTGAAATATTTTAGCAAGGCATTGTATGATACAAATATGAAAATGAAGCAATGCCTACAGCAGCTTAGTCAATCTAAAAATGCTCTGTTATCTTTTGCCAAAAGAAAGTATACTAAATTACATCAGTAGTGTTCATGAAATATATATAAATATGTACTTGAAGTATTTTTAGATTTATTTAAATTTATACCTGCATACTATATATATCATATGAAAAAAGTTTGGGAACCCCTCTCAGCCTGCATATTAATTTACTCTACTTACTCAACAAAAAAGATAACAATGGTATATCTCATTTCCTAGGAACATCTGAGTACTGGGGTAGCATCCTGTCCTCATCCAGGGTAGCATCCAGTTTCAAGGCTTATGAGACTCTCTTGATCAGCAGTAATAAGTATCTATTGACAGTGGTTGGAGGAAGAACAAACCAATAACAGGCAACAAGGCATTGTGTGCCAAAGCTTGGTTTGTGTAGTGAAATTCTATAGCAGTTAGTCCAAACCAACAAAAGGGCTACTGTGCCACCCAAGTTTCATAGATACAGCTCAGGCAAAATAAAAACAATTTAAGATTATGACTGCCATCTTAACTAGACCCATCTATCTCATGGACATTTTTGTGGATATAAAATCAGACATACTACCTCATTTACTTCTGCACAGTTTCTGTTGGTCATCCTCTAGTCCTTCGTCATCGGCTAGTTTCTGACCATAAAACATTGTTGGCTGGATATTTTTGGTTGATGGACTATTTTCAGTCCAGCAGCACTGCTGTGCACAGCACACACAAACATTATGATACCATGTCAATATTATTTGTATTTAAAATTAACCTCTACCCAAAAAGTACAAAATTAGTGGTTTTGTTGAGAGTTGTTAGTATTAATGAAATGGGGTAAAAAAAAATAAATAAATAAAAAAGAGGAACAACAATTGATCCAGAGAAACAACGTTAATAAGTTAAACTACATGATAAGTTGATCATATAACAAATAACAAAGAAAAAAGTGGAATAATCTCTACATACTGTTTAGGCCCCTTGAAGAATTAGGAATCTAATGAAACTACAGACATAAATGATCTTGTTCAAGTGGCACCTGTCTAGATTATTATAACATATATGGCAATTCAACTGAGTATCTCTCCAAGCTTGTGATTTTTCTGAGATGGACTACCATCTGAATGGCAGGCATCTTATGTATTTCCTGAAAGGGTTCTGAGCAAAATCCATCGATTATCATGAGGATTTCTTTACCTCCAGACCATATAGTTCACGTCTAGTCTTCTTTATCGAGCCTACAATTATCAATCTCATCTTCCCACCTTAACTTCAGATCAGCTACATTATTTTGGATCACCTATATGTGCTGCTGCAACAAACCAAGGCTAAAAAAAACTAGACTGTCTCAAACAATACTGATGTGAAAGAAGCGAGTCACCATTTATAACAACAAAATACAACCTCTGCTTTTAACCCATACATACACCGTGCAGCAGGGGACAGCCATATCCAGCCACATCCCTGGGACCAGTGAGGAGGACGGTAACAAAAGGGTACCCCTACTGGTCTGAAATTTTAACCCACCTCTTTTCTACTAACCCACTGTAGCTGCAGTCAAAACTTAAAAATGTCACTTCCTTTTCTTTCTTGATTATCCAGTGTCGACCAGAGGGGGATGTGTTCCCCTTTTGAGTCTTGGTTCCGTTAGAGGTTTCTTCATCCACTTTTAGTTTTTCCTTGCCTTTGTCACCTTCAGTTTTTTCAGTAAGGGCTCAAACCCAGATTCCATAAAGTTGCCTTGTGACACATTTGTAAAAAGCACTATATAAATAAAACTGACCAAGCATGACTGGACTCAAAGCTGCTATGGATATATTAGGCAGCAACATACTGGTCAGTATGTTGGCAGTGAACCACATCTCGCTGCAAACTGGCCTATGTAGCCATAAACTGGCCAAAATCCTCAAGAGGGTTACACTTTGTTACTAACATCTTTTTACAAGATAGCACAGCCTGTAGAATTTTAATTGTTTTAGTGGCACAAGGGTAATGTACATAATATTAGGCAAGCGATTTTAATGTTATGGGTGATCAACCTGCAAGTATGGCAATATTAACGGTTTTCCCAATTCACTCCTTTGCTAAAAGAAACTATAAAGTGTAGACTCACTTAATACTACTGTAGCATTTACATTAAATCATTTACAGCAATCCGTCATGCTTCAAGTGGCTCCACTAAAAAGGCACAATTCCACCTCTCACCTCCCCACCCACATTGCAAGAAAGCTATGCTCTACCACAACTTGTGTAGTCATCTGAAGTGCATGTGACCTTAACTAAATCCTTCAGATTCCAAAAGACTTTGCAAAAGAGAAGACAGCCTTTGTTGTGTGTGTTGTGTCCTTATTGGTAGAAAATTCATGTAAATGGTAATGGTAATTTTGGCAACATCTCTCTTTCAGCAAAGACTGTAAAGACTAAGTACCACATGATAGAACTGTAAGGAAATCCACAAAGTAGACTTTGCTGGTCTATGTTGAGCAATGTTTATTAACATTACAGATTAATAGAGACACAATCCTTGAAGAGCATTGTAGAAACACTAAATAATCCCCATATGCATATTTCACAGGATTACTGAGTCCAGCAACAAAGCATTGCATGTGAACAGGGAGTCAGGAAAGACAGTAGATAAGAGGATAGAGAAGATAGACAACCACAGCGCTTCCAGGTGAATCATTCCTTTATCCACAATGGCCCAAGTCTACTTTGAAGCTTTATGAGACCGTTTTCTTCTGGGAAAGATTAATCTTGTCACCCAGACTCAAGGCCATACCCTATGGGGGACAAAATAGTGAAGATAAGTAATAAAGAAGGATCAAAGTCAGAATATCTACAACAGGTCATGTTTGTAAAAAATTTACAAGCAGGAAGTTCCAGAAATACTTTTCAATTTTATCTGTTAACAAAACCATATACTGTACCGGGCCCAGTTTATCATCTTGGTTGGGTTCCCTTGGTACAGACTAAAGCAGAAAAGTACACATTTTTGCATTTTAGTTCTGTTTTGTTTTGTGTTCACATGGACACCAAATAAGAGTCCAACTATTCATGTTGGTATACAATATACTATATACCTGACTGGGCAGATTTTATTATTATGTACATTTGGTGAGTAGTACTGCAATAATACCCAGTTTCTTATTCTTTTTTGGCTTATTTTATTTGTATATTTTTTCCCTTTCCTCTTGTATTGATCTGATATTTTGGAGCAGTTAACTATGAGTGGCCCCGACTTTCTGTTAATTTATTGCAGGAGGCAAAGCAAAAAGGGAAGCACAAAGATTTATTTATACAAAATTCTACTGAAGTTTGGGTCAAAAGTTCAGAACTTGAGAACCGAGCTCGTGACAAATTGTGATGCAGCTACATTAAATTGTCTTTTGCCTGAACAAAGAAAAGCTATGCTTAAAGGAGAGGACTGTTTACTCTGTATTTGGACCTTTAAGATGTATTGGGTCAATGTTGGGATCATACTTTTGAGAAACTGCACCAACGTTTATTTTAAACCTAGACCAACCTCCTAAGCATCTCAGTCTACTTCTGTGGTCTGAATGGCCATGTCCCAATTTGCTGAAAGGAACCACACTAAAAAGCAATCACACTACGGACAATTTTAATCTATTCAAACCTAGACATCAGAACACACCTTTATTGTTAAGATAATATCTACTTGTAGAGTGTTGGACGTGATACTTTGGGCTAAGAGGCTTTCAAGAAACCCACCTGAGATCATTCTGAAAGCTGGAAACTAAAGCAATTACTTTTTTCAAACAACTTTTTCCCCATTCATGAAAAATAATTCATTTTTAAAACCTGGCAACCCTTTTCATTATGTTACTTTTACTGCATATTGTCTCCACTGGATAGGTGAACTTCAGTGCGGTCTCAAATTTCTTTTTGTTAATCTTCTTCACATTAAACTAGCGCAAACGTCAGTGTATCTATATTTTATTTCTTGTTTTTGGCCTTTACTGTTAATGTGATCACTTTCATTTTTGACACTACAATCTCAGTCAATGTATACCTAATTATTCTACCACAATTAGTTATATTTGTGGGGTTTATGTCCTTTAAAGTTTAAAAAAAAAAATCTAAATATATCTCACATAGAATATTTTTGCCCATGGTTCAAAGAACACTGCCAGTGACTTACCTGGCTCTTGGCTCGGATGCGAATGTGACCATTGACTGGAGCATCTGGGCCCAAGTGAATGGGTTTCTCAATGCTGACATTCGCCAGGGCGTCCTCTCCAAAAATAGAACGGGCATACAGATTGGCAGCCATGAATCCACAGATGCCAGACAGAGCCTGATTTTTAAGTTCAAATGAAAGGTTAGTATACATCTCATTATAAGATGTGACTATGAATGAAGAAACAAATTAAAACCTTAGAAATGCTATAACATTACCTTCTCTGGAGTCAAGCACTTCATGTTAGTGGAGTTGAGAATGTGCTGGAGGTACTCATTTAGATCTGTGATGTTGGTATTAACTGTTACCTTTTCAGGAAAAAAGGAGAAGAAATTTAAGCAACTGCAACATATAACTATACTATCATAACGACAGCACATTTAAAAAATGAAAATGGTATTTTTTCTTGCCTTGTTCTCCCACTCAAATTCAGCCCACATCTGTCTGAATTCAGCATCAGTGCAGGAGGCCGGCTGAATGTAGTCCATGATGTCAATGTGAATGTCACTAAGGACCACACAGTTCCTGTCACTGGCTGCTCCTGACACATCATACACTAAACAACAATATTATAATATTAATATCAAAAGATATAAAAATTTTAAAGAATAGTCAGTCAATATTTAAAAAATGGCTGCAAACACATACCAATGTTTCCAAATATAATGCCATTCTCTGTAGAGGCCACTTTCACATTGGCTTTAATGTTGGCAAAGTCATGGGGAGCTAAAGTGAGGGGAGACGGCTTTTCCACCAGTTTTAGGTCACCTGCACAATTAACAAATCTTCAGTTTGAACAACAAATTCCATAAATAATTGAAAGAAAAAAATAAGACACTAGACTGTAAAAAAACTAATCACCCAATGTGGCCAGTTCCAAAGTGCAGTTCTGTAGAGTGTCACTGGTTTGGTTGACCACCAGCACATCTAGGACGATGTCGTACTGGTTGACATGGACATAGGCCTCAGCATACACCGGGTCTGAGAAACCAGTTAGCTGTGTCACCTGTGAAGGAATACACAAGCAAAGCCAAATATCTATATTAAAAGTGACAGTACATGGTCTGTTTCTTCTTTCGGCTATTCCTGTTTAGGGGTCGCCACAGTGGATTAACTGCCTCCATTTCTTCCAGTCCTCAGCATCTTCCTCCTTCTAACCGACCACCTGCATGTCCTCTTTCACCACGTCTATAAACTTCCTCTTTGGTCTTCCTCTTTCCTCGTAGCTCCATCTTCAACATCCTCCTCCCAATATAACCCTCGTCTCTCCTCTGGACATGTCCAAACCAAAAATCTTAAAAATAATCTTAAAAATCTTAAAAATAATTAAATTAAATTTGATCAGGTGACCCCCCTCCTTGAACCGCCACCTTATCGTGGTGGAGGGGTTTGCGTATCCCAATGATCCTGGGAGCTATGTTGTCGGGGGCTTTATGCCCCTGGTAGGGGCACCCAAGGCAAACAGGTCCTAGGTGAGGGAAGAGACAAAGAGCGGTTCAGACCTCTTATGATGAATGCAACATTTGGACAGCGTTTTCCCTCGCCCGGACGTGGGTCACCGGGGCCTCCCTCTGGAGCCAGGCCTGGAGGTGGGGCCCGATGGCGAGCGCCTGGTGGTCGGGCCTTCACCCATGGGGCCTGGCTGGGCACAGCCAGAAGAGGCAACGTGGGTCCCCCTTCCCATGGGCTCACCACCTGTAGGTGGGGCCAAAGAGGTCGGGTGCAGTGTGAGCTGGGCGGTGGCCGAAGACGGGAGCCTTGGCGGTCCGATCCTTAGTGTTGTTTGCGCTTATGCGCCAAACAGTAGTCTGGACTACCCACCCTTTCTGGTGTCTCTGGAAAGGGGCGCTTGAGAGCTCACGTGGGCAATGACAGTGAGACCTGGAAGGGCGTGATTGGGATGAATGGCCCCCCCAATCTGAACCAGAGTGGTGTTTTGTTATTGGACTTTTGTGCTCGTCACGGATTGTCCATAACGAACACCATGTTCAGGCATAAGGATGTCCACATGTGCACCTGGCACCAGACACCCTAGCTCGCAGTTCGATGATCAGGGCGGAGCTGTCAACTGATCATCACCTAGTGGTGAGTTGGCTTCGTTGGTGGGGGAGGATGCCGGTCAGGCCTGGTAGACCCAAACGTATTGTGAGGGTCTGCTGGGAACGTCTGGCAGAGTCCCCTGTCAGGACGAGCTTCAACTCCCACCTCCGGCAAAGCTTTAACCACGTCCTGGGGGAGGTGGGGGACATTGAGTCCGAATGGACTATGTTCCGCGCCTCCATTGTCGAGGCAGCTGACCGGAGCTATGGCCGTAAGGTGGTTGGTGCCTGTCGCGGTGGCAACCCGAGAACCCGTTGGTGGACACCGGGGGTGAGGGAGGCCATCAAGCTGAAGGAGTCCTACCGGGCCTTTTTGGCCAGTGGGGCTCTTGAGGCAGCTGATAGGTACCGGCAGGCCATGCGGAATGCGGCTTTGGTGGTTGCTGAAGCAAAAACTCGGGCGTGGGAGGAGTTTGGTGAGGCCATGGAGAAAGACTTCCAGACGGCTTCGAGGAGATTCTGGTCCACCATCTGGCATCTCAGAAGGGGAAAGCAGTGCACGGTCAACACAGTGTATAGTGGGGATGGTGTGCTGCTGACCTCGACTCGGGACGTTGTGGGTCGGTGGGGGGAATACTTCGAAGACCTCCTTAATTCCACCAACATTCCTTCCGAGGAGGAAGCAGAGCCTGGGGACATAGAGGTGGACTCTTCCATCTCTGGGGCTGAGGTTGCCGAGGTGGTCAAAAAGCTCCTCGGTGGCAGGGCTCCAGGGATGGATGAGATCCGCCCGGAGTTCCTCAAGGCTCTGGATGTTGTAGGACTGTCATGGCTGACACGCCTCTGCAACATCGCATGGACATCGGGGATGGTGCCTCTGGATTGGCAAACCGGGGTGGTGGTCCCCCTCTTTATAAAAGGGGACCGGAGAGTGTGTTCCAACTACAGAGGGAACACACTTCTCAGCCTCCCGGGGAAAGTCTATTCAGGGGTCCTGGAAAGGAGGGTCCGTCGGACAGTCGAACCTCAGATTCAGGAGGAGCAGTGTGGTTTTCGTCCAGGTCGCGGAACAGTGGACCAGCTCTACACCCATGGCAGGGTCCTGGAGGGTGCATGGGAGTTTGCCCAACCAGTCTACATGTGCTTTGTGCACTTGGCAGCGGTGGCCTAGCGGTTAGGGCGTTAGCCGCATGATCGGAGGATCGGGGGTTCAAACCCCTTCCCAATAGGTTGCCCTGAGGTACCCTTGAGCAAGGTACCGTCCCCATCACTGCTCCCCGGGCGTTTTCAATAGCTGCCCACTGCTGCACGGGTTTGAGTGTGCATGGGTAAAATGCAGAGGTCCAATTTCGTTGTGGTTCATGTGTGCTGTGCCATGACCTCGCAATGACAAGGGTAGTCACTTTCACTTTTTTTCACTTTCACTTGGAGAAGGCATTCGACCTTGTCCCTCGGGGAGTCCTGTGGGGGGTACTCCGGGAGTATGGGGTATCGGATTCCCTGTTAAGGGCTGTCCGGTCCCTGTACAATCGGTGTCAGAGCTTGGTCCGCATTGCCGGCAGTAAGTCGAACCTGTTTCCGGTGAGAGTTGGACTCCGCCAGGGCTGCCCTTTGTCACCGATCCTGTTCATAACTTTTACGGACAGGATTTCTAGGCGCAGCCAGGGCGTTGAGGGGGTCCGGTTTGGTGGGCTCAGGATTGGGTCTCTGCTTTTTGCAGATGACGTTGTCCTGTTGGCCTCATCAGGCCGCGATCTTCAGTTCTCACTGGATCGGTTCGCTGCCGAGTGTGAAGCGGCTGGGATGAGAATCAGCACCTCCAAATCTGAGGCCATGGTCCTCAGCCGGAAAAGGGTGGAGTGCCCTCTCAGGGTTGGGAGTGAGATCCTGTCCCAAGTGGAGGAGTTTAAGTATCTTGGGATCTTGTTCACGAGTGAGGGTAGAATGGAGCGGGAGATCGACAGGCGGATCGGGGCAGCGTCCGCAGTGATGCGGGCTCTGCGTCGGTCCGTCATGGTGAAGAAGGAGCTGAGCCAAAAGGCAAAGCTCTCAATTTACCGGTCGAAATTGAGTTCCCACCGTTCCCACCCTCACCTATGGTCACGATCTGTGGGTAGTGACTGAAAGAACGAGATCGCGAATACAAGCGGCCGAAATGAGTTTCCTCCGCAGGGTGTCTGGGCTCTCCCTTAGAGACAGGGTGAGAAGCTCAGTCATCCGTGAGGGGCTCAGAGTAGAGCCGCTGCTCCTCCGCATCGAGAGGAGCCAGATGAGGTGGCTCAGGCATCAGATTAGGATGTCCCCTGGACGCCTCCCTGGTGAGGTGTTCCGGGCACATCCCACCGGAAAGAGACCCCGGGGAACACCCAGGACACGCTGGAGAGACTATGTCTTTCGGCTGGCCTGGGAACGCCTTGGGATCTGCCTGGAGGAGCTGGAAGAAGTGGCCGGAGAGAGGGAAGTCTGGGCATCCCTGCTGAAGCTGCTGCCCCCGCGACCCGACCTCGGATAAGCGGAGGAGAATGGATGGATGGATGGATTGATCAGGTGACATCAAAACATATGTAACAGAGTAGTGCAAATTGAAAACCAAGAATAATTTGGTATGACAAAGAAGGAAACGTTTCAGCCACATATCAGATTCAAGCATTTAACCTAATAAGATCCAAGCCCAAATCCAGAAAACAAACCTGTAGTCACATAATTTCCTTTACTAATTCTCAATTTTCTTGAACTTATTAATGAAACACTGACACCTATGTGATTTTGTTATTAATTTTGACATTTTTCCAAATCCCTTTTTGCTCTGAATTTAATTGCCTGATTTTGTTACTTTGCCTTTGAGGCTGAATTCAATATATGATCTTTAGTATTAATGGCTAGCCTTTATTGTACCCAATTTAAAAAGTGGTCAGGTATGACACCCTCCTTATAACTTTTTATATTCAGGACTAGAGCACTATAGATTTGACTGGAAAGTAAATAATGTTGGGAAAATGTATTAAAAGGTTACATACTACCTCGCAGTGCGCACATTGTCCTTTTTCTTTGATATGCTCCCTTCAAAATGTCTATACCAGAATTTTAGGCCACAAAGTCTGCTGCTTGCTTAACCCCCTTCAGTAATTTAAAATTGCTTTCATAAAAAAAAAAAAATAATAATTAAAATAAATTAAAAAAGGGGGTCAGCCAAATGACATTGCCATCTGGTGGCCAAACTCCATTTTGCAGCGATAAACTGCTCTTGTACCTTATTGAGCTTTGAAGCCAGGGGATCAGCTGCCTCCTTCCTCTGTGTATTACCCATAGCAGCAAGCAGGCTAAGCTGGAACTGGTCTTCTTTAGAGGTCATCTCATTCTTAGCCGTCAGCTGCATGAAAGAGATTGGGTCGTCTGCTTGCACGGTAACATTACGCTTCTCCGATTCCTTCTGTGGATCAAAATTAAAGCAAAAAAAACATTTAAACTGCAGTCAACCACATAAAACATACTGAGTACCCACAGGGGAAATCTTTTTGCCAAAAAATGGAGATGCAAGGGAGTTCACCTTCTGAGAAAGCTTTTCCTCTTCCAAGCGGACAGTGAGCATGTGAGACAGAGATTTGCGGCACTCTTTATTAAAGATGTCGTTCATGAGAGGAGAGCACTCAGACAGCACCTTTAGACACAGCGAGATGCGATCCACGTCATCATCTGTGATAGGCTTTTTTGGCAAAGAGGACTTGCCCAAATGGAGTACTGTGGCCATGATCAACATGGCTTCTGCCACAAATGACTAAAGAGGGTTGGAAAAGCTGCATTAGATAACAGGAATCTACTAAAATGTAACTCTTGATAAATAATAGGTAACAAAGTTCTCTCACATTTTGCTTCTTTTTGTCTTGAACAATGGCTATATAGCGAAGGGCTATTTTAGTAAGTGTGGTAGCAAGAGATGCAGCAACATAGAAGTCTCCATCCATGAGGAAACCCCTCAGTGGTGGCCTACAAGACAAATTAGTCAAGTAATTCAGAGGACAAAATCAAATCACTCATACTTTGGCAAAAATGTTAGACATAATTGAGGGGAAAAAAAGCATTTTTGGAAGATTTTACCTATCCTCCTCTTTCTTGGATGGTCTGGATGAGCTGAGGGCACTCTGAGTGACGTAAGTACCCATCTCAGTAACCAGCTTCTGAGCAGGAGCTGCACTCACTTCTTCTTCTGGCTTCACCTCTCCAGCTTCCTTTTTCATTTCATTCTCCACAATGGGGATCTACACATAATAAATTTTGCCGATCTGAACTTCTAATATACTTTCAAAAACTTTCAAATATGAGTAAAATAACAGGTATTGTTTTTGGCTATTTCCCAGAAGTACCTTTAAATGCATTTATAGGATTAATCAAAAAGCACTTTTGCAAATATGCTAAAACCCAATTAAAGCTAATTTAAAATCCTAGCATGTACTATCCTTTGAACAATGAAAAGTGTAACGTTGGATTCCATCAGCCCTTCTGTAAACAATCTGAGCTTCATGGAGATTTATTTTAGAAAGAATATGGGAGAACACTTACAAAACATTTCAGGAAAGAATACTGGCTCTGATTCTCCACTTAAAAAAAAATCTTGACTAGAACCATCATACCTCTCCAAGTGATCTCCGTACTTCTGTCATGACACTTTGGATATCCTCTTTTGTACTGCAGTATTCTCCCAGAATCCACAAAGCTCCTCTGTAAATTCTAAAATATAAACAGACCATGCTCTTAACAAATGCAGATTCCACAAGATATTTGGTAATTGACAGATTGTTTTATATATTTAGTTGGCAAGAGGATTGGGGTGCAGTGGAATACTAATACAAAAATTAAGCATCATTTTTCAGAACATAGTTACATTTTGCCATTTGTAGGCATGTACATTTAGAACACTGCTAAAAAACTAAAAAAAAACTTTAATCTTTCAGACAGACCAGCAATATTTGTTCATTATCCATTTTAAAATAAATACCAGGCAAATGTTTGTTACTCTAAAGACATACTAAACAATTCTTTCTTCGCAAAACTAATAAATGCACAAAACCTCAAAATTAACCGTTAAAATGTAGGCTACTACAAAACATCGATCACCTGTAATCATCCATAGCCTGTTTTAAAAAAAAAAAGGCTGTTCCTACAGGGGATTTTAATGTACCCAGCAGGCAGCTAGGTAACTTTTTTTTGTCTCCTTTTTTCACTGTGGCAAAGTTTACTGGTGCCTTCTCCATGATTTCACAGCAATCAAAGACTGCATCCATTTTGTGGGGGGATGGTAGGCTATTAATAGTTTCACCATTACCCACCAAATGCTCTGTGTAGGGAAAACATTTATTTAAGACTTTTAGGTTCCAAGGTGATGCCTCTATGGATTGCATTTCAAACTGAGATCTGCAAAATTTGCAGATGAAAAGTCAACATGCTGTCATGTTTTTTGTTATTTTTTTTGCAAACGATTTTTTGCAGTGTGGCAGAGTAGCTTCTCTGGCTTAAAGGGGGTTACTTCCATTAGGGAGCAATAATGCCACAAAGAGGTGCAATTAGTCAAAAATGGTATAACAGTGGCTTATAAAATTTTTGCTAAATGCTTTTTGTTTACATAATGATTTCCTATATTGTAAGCAAGATATTACGTTTTATTAAACATAATATTAAACATATTAAAACTTAAATATTAAGTTTAAGTTTTTTTTATCAGATAAGTGATAAACACTTTCATGTTCCACAGTAAGACTTACTTGACTGTTTTGATGGCATGGAAAACCTCCAGCATTTTCTCTATGATGAGAGGCCTGAGGTTATCAAACCTCTGGATGGCCTCCCGCACAAATTCCAGCACATCAGCTGCAGCGGCTTCATTTATGTCACTCAGGAACTCCATCAACTTAAGCCACACAAAACACACATCAAAATTGCATCTCAACAATCTACATCAAATGAAAGAGGAAACAATACTTGGAGCAACAGCAGGTTTGCTATTATTTTTTTCTTCGCAATTTGCTTTCCAGGCAAGGCATTTTCCCTGTATATGCTTATAATCCCTAAACAGTTGCCATTGTAGCCATTGGCAAGCCTCATACATTTAGATTTTTATCAGTTATGTTTGCTCTCAATTGCATTTATTAAATGTGTTTCAGAAGGGCTGGATGCAAACTCACCACTGGAATGACACTGGCAGCCATATCAGGGAAGCGTACACTGCAGGAGTGAAGAGTGCGCACCAGAAGCTGCCTGTATTTGTCTGTGTCCTCATGCTCTGTCACATTGTTGGTCTTGATCACTTCCTTCTTGAGCACTATAACCAACTGCCAAAAACGGTTTCTTTACTCAAAAAACTGATGCAATGGCATACACATGGCATTACAACACTGAAGAAAATTTTAAGTATAAAGTGGATGTTCAGATGACAGCCACATTTTCAGTTTCTTGGAAATATGTAACTATCACTATATGCCTAATGCAAGTGTGGGACGCAAGCTCAGCAACTAACCTCTTCCACATTACGGGATGACACCAGATCCAGGGCCAACTGCAGTGTCTTCTTTCGGACCTCTAGGTCAGGTGTGGTCAGAACTCTCAAGATGTCCATTACCAGATCCTGAGATTTCAACAGTTTGAGCAGTTAGTCATCATGTTCCCTATCGACAATACACAATCCAAAATAAGGGACAATATGTACCTGTAGAACACGCTCATGTGTGGGAAGTTCCTTCAGCTCAATTAATCTGTCCAATACTATGAGCTTGACATTATTATCACTCTCTTTAATGATCAGATCGATGTAACACTGAGCAGCAGCCTGGAATCATACACATCACATACATGGATAGTTTAGAAACATACAAATGGCAAGCAATTAAATTAATGACAATTTGCTATGAAAGGGAATGGCAAACAACACCTTAATGGCAGTGGGGGCGCTAGAAAGGGTGACCAGTGTGCCTGCTGCCTCATACTTTACAGCTGGGCTGGAGGACTGCAGCAAGTTGTAGATGCATCGGATGAAGCGTGCTCTCTCAGATGGATTTGCATGACACACCTGACCATTTTGAATTAAAAGTAAAAAAATAAATTTAAAAAAAGAGGTACACAAACAACAATGTATCCAACAAAATACAATCCCCAAATACATTGAAACTGTTCATTCCTTTTTGTGAATTTTTACTAGAAGCTAATAGAGCATATGATGGCATATGTAAGTAAAAGAATGACTGAAGCATCACACCTTATAGATTAGTTCAACAATAACAAGCTGCAGAATGTCTCCAAAAGTATGCACTTGATCAATGCAGGTGCTTAAGTAGTCAAGGGCTCTATCCTGAAAATAGGCAGATACAGAACGTTTAATTAATTTTAATTTTGTACTCAAAGTGGTGGTGGTGTTCTTAGTGCATTGCTACAAACCTGGTCAGCATGGATCAGCATCATAAATGCATTTCTTTTGCAACTTGCATCTTTTTCATTCACAAGAAAATCATGGATTAACTCTGGAGCATCTGGGATCAAATTCTCAAAGTTCCTGTGTGAATTGAGAGGGGAAGAAAATAAATAAAAAACTAAAATCAACAGCATGAAACAAAATTAACTGCAGTTTAAAAAAAAAAAAAAAAAAAAGGAATGGTTTTGATTAACACTGCTAACATTTATTAACAACAGCCTCATTGCAAATGCAACCCAACACAAACAAATACAAATACATGTGTTGTACATTTTTCTGTTTTTAAACTCGAAGCACGAAAAAAACAAGTACGGCATTTATCACCACCAACCTGTAGATAGTATAGATGGCAAGCACAGCATTGCGACGCACATAGCTGTGCCGATGCTCTAGGCAGGCACGTATGGCTGGCATCAGTGGCTCCAGCAGCTCTGACTCCTTCAACTTGCACAGGAAGCGCAGAGTGGAGCCACGGATGAACTCATTAGGGTGCTGTAGGTCCTGCGCCAAACAGATACACATTCTTAGAGTTCAATTTACTACCAAAACATCAACCCGCAAGAAGATTTTTACTGGAAGTGCAAAGATTTGTAAAGGAATGACAGATACCTTCCTGTAGGCATCGCAGACCAGGATCATCTCCTGCAAGAGCTTGCCATCAGGAGTTGTTTTGGGCACAATCTCCCAAAAGACCAGAAGCAACTTTTTAATGGTGTGATCTTGAAGAGGAAGCACAAAACGGATGATGGTCATCAAGAGGCCTGGCAGCTTTTCACCATTCAGGATCATGATAATCACCTTCTTCAAAGCCTCCGTCTTTGCTTTTATCTCCCCCTTCTCTGTTGTTTCAACAGAATAAAACATATTTAATCACTTAAATCTCCAGCGATGTTGAGTTGAAACAATGTTTAACAATGGCAAATGTTTAAAATTGTCATGTGATACAAATACATTTTTACAATAACTAGGAAAAGTGTTGAGCAGCACACTTGATTACCTAAGTCAGCTTTAAGGCTGACTTCCGACGGGGGTTCCGAGTCACTCTGAACATTGATGAGGGTATAACACACATTTTCCGCAGCTGTCATGGTGCCAGGCAGATCCTCGTCCCTAACAGACACATCAGGCAGAGATTATGTGAATGTGATTTTCTGAACGAAGGGTGACAACCCATGAGAGAGCATAAAACAAGCCGTCTACCACAGAATGCGAAGGTGTTAATCCACGTCGCTCAATCTACGTTTAGCAGAGTTGTCGTGTAACATGTCAAAACATTAACTATCATATTACTATGAATAAAAATCAAGCCACTCATTAATACTAATATAGTGGAATTAATTAATATTTTAGACGAGTTAGCCGGCTAATTATTGACAGTTAGCTAACTAAAGATTCTTAGCTTGATAAAGACACTGTAACGAATCAGGGAAACATAAACCACACCGCGATCTGCAACAACTTTCATATAGTTGGAAAAGTAAAACTCTGCCGTAAGGGGGGAAATGCCGACATTTCTTGCTAACTTAGCTAATGTTAGCCTAGCCCGCCTGCTGCCTACGTGGATCCTCAGCTCCTCGTCCATCAACTAAGTCGGCCAGCAAACCGATATTTACTCTTAATGTTAAACAACAACACAGTCAGCTGGTATATTAAACGCAATGTTGCAGGAGTGTAAGTGATAGTACCTTTATGGCGAGATCGTGCCCGTTTTTCTCTCTGAAGCTGATATGTTCACGATCCAAATGACGTGGAAGCTGCACAACTCGGCCACATCAAAACTACAGGCAGCGAGAAGGGACATGCCGGTCTGCGCAATGGGCAAAGGGAAGAAAACGATCCTTCAGTATTTTTTTTTTTCCATCAAATGCCACATCAGATTCTTACTGTGAGCAGCAAAGTGTGCTTCTTGCCAAAATGTTTTAAAGTTTAAAATGTCCTGATCTGAGCTTCACGTGGTTAAAAAAAACAAAATTGTATCTCTTAATAATTAAAAAACATTATAATTATACTTCTCTTTGTCGTTATATATATATTTTTTTCCTCATAATTGCATATTTCTACTAATTACGAATTTACTTTCTGAATAATGACTTGAAGTTGTAATAATGAGAAATTTTCTAGTTATTAGATGTTAAGTCATTATGACAAGAACGTTTCTCTTTCTAATTATTTAAGTCATTATAATGAGTAAGTTTCTTGTTACTATGACTTTTTTCCTTATAAAGTGGAAAGAAGCTTCCATATGTACCTAGCTCATTCTTTGGATCATTGGATAGTCCATCATATAACACTGAACTTTAAATGTATTTTTATTGTGATAGTTTGGAAACCATTATGCTGAATATGGTTAAGGTGAGTTCATGTAGGTTGATAAAAGTTGAGTGTTGAAATGATCAAGCACAAATACTGATTTAAAACATTTATTTTGTATTAAAACAGAATTCCTTAACTGCGTAGAAATGTATTTCTAATGGTTATTTATTTATTTACATACCATTTAGTCTGGTAATAAAACTTTGGAAAAATTAATAAAAAAATTACAGCCTTGTGATTTGTATGGAAGATTTAATGATCTTTTTTCAGAATCTGATACTTTGAGTTTTATTTAAGGTTTAATTTAATGCTGCTATTAAAAATGCTTAGAATTAATTTTGATTTGAGAATGCATTCTCAAAAAATTCTGCATTGATAGTTTTAGTTTTAATATTGATATTTGGCTGCGATTGGCTGGCGACCTGTCCAGGGTGCGTCCCCCGTCCTCACCCTGTGTGCACTGGGTTGGACACCAGCACTCCCCCGCGACCCCGTTTGGGATAATGGATGGATATTGATATTTGGTTAAAAGCCACAAATTCCTAACTGTTAGACTTGTGTTGAAATTTTATCTAATTATTTTCATAGGCTTATTATAATGATAGTCTTTATCATCTCATGCTTCTGAATTGTGAGCTGGAAATTTTCACTTTTGTTTATTCCATGCCACTGCAGTAGGCTTGCCACATTATGTTTCATACTAAGGCAGAGCTGTGAAACATGCATTTCATATTTTTTCTTTTGATTTTAGGAAGCAGTATAATGTAGGTCAATGATGTATAAATCTTAAGTAATCTGATATTATGCATTTGGTAAACTGGCTATCATCAATTTACAATTTACTTAAACTCCACAACAGCTTGAAAAGTAACCTATGGGTTCCCTTTATATCTCGTCCAGGTAGATGCACAAGAACAGAGATTTTCATGAATTATACATAACATGCAGTTATGTTAGTTTTATATGCCATGTACAGTATCTCACAAGTGAGTACACCCCTCACATTTTTGTAAATATTTAATTTTATCTTTTCATGGGACAACACTAAAGATTTGACACTTTGATAGGTTGCCTTTTGAAAATGGACGTATGAGTGCTGCCAGCATTGCTGCAGAGGTTGAAGGGGTGGGGGGTCAGCCTGTCAGACCATATGCTGCACACTGCATCAAACTGGTCTGCATGGCTGTCATCCCAGAAGGAAGCCTTTTCTAAAGATGACAAGAAAGATGCACAAGAAAGCCCGCAAACAGTTTGCTGAAGACAAGCAGACTGTGTGGCAGCAACCAGGTGAGGAGTACAAAGACAAGTGTGTCTTGCCTACAGTAAGGCATGGTGGTGGGAGTGTCATGGTTTTGGGATGCATGAGTGCTGCCAGCACCGGGGAGCTAAAGTTCATTGAGGGAACCATGAATATCAACATGTACTGTGACATAGTGAAGCAGAGCATGAGCCCCTCCTTTCAGAAGCTGGGCCGCAGGGCAGTATTCCAACATGATAACGACCAAACACACCTCCAAGACGACCACTGCCTTGCTAAAGAAACTGAGGGTAAAGGTGCTGGACTGGTCAAGCATGTGTCCAGACCTAAACCCTATTGAGCATCTGTGGGGCATCCTCAAATGGAAGGTGGAGGAGCGCAAGGTCTCTAGCATCCACCAGCTCTGTGATGTTGTCATGGAGGAGTGGAAGAGGATTCCAGTGGCAACCTGTGAAGCTCAAGTGAACTCCATGCCCAAGAGAGTTAAGGCAGTGCTGGGAAATAATGGTAGCCACCCAAAATATTGACATTTTGGGCACAATGTGGACATTTTTCACATAGGGGTGTACTCACTTTTGTTGCCAGTGGTTTAGACATTAATGGCTGTGTGCTGAGTTATTTTGAGGGGACAGCAAATTTACACTGTTATACAAGCTGTACATTGACTACTTTACATTGTATCAAAGTGTCACATCTACAGTGTTGTCCCATGAAAAGATATAATAAAATATTAACAAAAATATGAGGGTGTACTCATTTTTTTGAGATACTGTATCTTCTTTTTTGTTCAGCTGCTCCCATTTAGCTCCGCCTCCTGTCTTGTGCCACAGACCACTCCAGCCATTGTTCTCCATCCTTTCTAACCTGCCTGCACTCTCTGCTTCACCTCTCTTCCACACTTGCCGTTACTCTGAACTGTTGATCACAATCCTTGATGTAATACAAAATGCATCCATCACTCCCACTGCAGATCTCACCACAGTCACACTGCCCTCATACATATCCTGAACTACTTTCACATACTTCTCTGCCTCCTGATATCCACATGCAAAACCACAACTCCTCTCTAGACACCCTGTCATATGCTTTCTCCAGGTCCACAAAGGCACAATGCAACTCCTTCTGACCTTCTCTGTACTTCTCCATCAACACCCTCAGAGCAAATATTGCATCTGTGGTGCTCTTTCTCGGCATGAAACCATACTGCTCTTCACTGATCCTCACCTCTTTTCTTAACCTTATATATGCCATGTATATCAAGATAAAAAATAAAAATAAACTACAGGTCTTGTACCTACAGGGCCTTACATTGCTTAATGTACTTGTTGGAAAATTGTATTTCCCACGTGTGAATTTGGAATAATGAGTCCATCATTTTCAATTGCTTTGTTGTCGGAGTGAAATTAAAAATGTCGGATGGTCACTTAAACACTAACAACAAAATAAATGCAATAAAATAAAGCTCTAAACAGACATCAGCTTACATAACATGAATTACTTTAAAATGCTCAAAGAGAGCTGTCATAAAATGTATAAAAAATAAACAGCTTTGTTTTGTATCAGCTTAAGAGCACATAGATTACATATCAAAATAATGTACTTGAGCAGCAACTTAGAGTAGCTGCAATATTAAAAATGAAGAAATACCTTGCATTACTGAACCTGTCCACATCTTCTCCATGCTGAAAAGTCAAAAAGGTTTTCTGGTGGTAATAATCACCTGTTCATGTGCAGTTTCAGAGTTGGCAACTCTTATTAGCCCTAATTCCAATAGCACATTGCAGCAGCATTTGTGCAAATGTCAAAATCAGTCAGAAGTTACAACTTCTGGCTTCCATTCCCAGCCAGGGTGTCTTGGATTACGTCTGTGTGAATTTTGGCTGTTCTCTTTGTGTCCTCAAGGGTTTCCAGTCACAGTCAGATATGCATGTCAGTTCAGTTGTTTCTAGGTGTGAGTGTGTTTGTTTGTTTGTGATGGACTGATATTATTTGCTACAACCATGTGCAACCATTTTGTCATGCTATGGCAGATGAGGCAGGACTTTAGTCAAAGACTTGCAAAGTCAGGATCACAGACAGGGGTTTTGTTAATGCTGAACACACAATGCACAAGCAAGTTGCACAAGTCGCACAACACACAACAAGTACTTACAAAGACACCACAATGACAAACAAGAAAAACAATCACTGGCAGCGCCGCCCTAATACACAGTGATATATACCAATAATCTAATTAAACCTCCTTCACAAGGAATATTCCCAGGTATTGGGGCCCATCTTGTGGAACTACACCTTGAGTGGATCCCTAAATGAGAAGCACACTCACTGACCTGGCCAAAAGGAAGGACCTCTCCACTGTTTTCCTTAGTTTTGCTGATTGCAAGCTGCCAGGAGGGCATGTCGTGCCCTACTCTATACCCAACAGCAGAGGCTAACACATTGTTTTGCTGATGGGAACCTCTGCCTCTTGCTCAGAAAACAGTGGTAGGGCACAACCAAATTGGCATTCCAATGGGGAAAAGCTTTGCATAAAAAAGGTCATCTGACCAAGATAAAGGACTCCTAGCAGTCAGCAATAGGCCTTCTAAAATCAGCTGCTTAATTATGTCCCTCATTCTGAGAATACATCCAGGGGTATGCCATGACCACTTAGTGGAGAAGCAGTTCGGCTGTACCCTTTGCAGTCAGTAGTTTGGGAAGTGCCACAAACTTACAGACCTGTGGGTTTGGCCCTGCAGTCAAATCGGCAGGCTGCCACAAAGGCCTGAACATCTGTGTCCATTTGGGGCTACCAGTACAATCAACACAAGAATTGCAGTGTGCAGGTCATACTTGGATGGGATGATAAAGTGGACAAGTTTCTCCATAGGAGACTCTTTGGTCATGCCGAGGTTGGCACATAGAGCTGTCCAAGGGGACCACCTCCTGGATTCTTGCTCTAACTGCTGCCTCCATGCCCCACTGGATTGTGGAAAGAACTTGATGAGGAGCTAAAACAGGCTCTATTATTCTATCTATTATTATAATCTATTATTCTCTTTGGTCAGTGGCCCCCATTGGAAGGAAAGGACATCAGGTTTTGTGTTCTTTGAGCCTGGTTGATAAGATATAACAAAATCAAACTGGGTAAAAAACAGAGCCCAGCTAGCCTGGTACAGATTGAGACACTTGGCCTGATGAATATAAGCAAAGTTCTTATGATTTGCCCAGCCCAGGAATTGATGACAATTCTAGTGCCTCCTCTCCTCCAGTGCAAGTTTGACTGGAAACTTGAGTTCCAGTCCCTATGTTGCAATTTCTCTCTGCCAGTGTCAGGCAGTGGGAAAAGAAGGCATGGGGTGGAGTTTGTGGTCAGTGCTCTAGGGCTGGGAAAGCACTGCTCCAATCCCCACAATGGAGGCATCAACCTCCACTTTAAAATGAAGTTGGAGTTCTGGTGTGATTGTGAACCACTGCTTCAAAACTTCCTGTGCCTCAGGAGTCCACTGGAAGTGCCCTGCTATTTTTTCCGATCGAAGATGGCGGCGTGGTAACACACAGCAGCAACTCCGGGGTCCAAACTTTGGTACTAAAGTCTGTAAAAAAGTCTTTCATCTGACTACTTTTCATCAGTAGACTTGCACATGAGCATCACAACTGTGAATGCTCTTAAATATTACCGCCAAACACTGCTGGAGCTCAGGAATCAGCCAGGATACAGTCTCCAAACAACACTACGGGAACTACGGGAGCTTGGTGTGCTGCGAAGACCAGGCCTGCAGTCCCCAAGATCACCTGTTGTACCTGGCCAACTGAGAGGACATTGAAAGCGGTGCAAGAGGAAACAGAAAGGTGGCGAGCGTGTTGGGGTCAGCTAAAGGCTAATGCTAGCTGACCTGCTATCCCGTCCGTCCTCCTCATCAATGTCCGCTCCCTGGATAATAAATTGGACTGCGTACGACTTCAGCTGACCACCCAGCGTGAGTACAGAGACTGATGTGTTTTTGTTTTTACGGAGACATGCCTCAGTGACAGCGTTCGGGACACCACCATCCAGCTCGCCGGACTCTGTGCATTTCGCTCAGACAGAAACACTGCTCTGTCCGGCAAGAGTCGCGGAGGGGGGCTCTGTGTTAATATAACCACACAATGGTGTACGAAGCTGTGCTAGTATTGACTCATTGTTCGACACTGCTGGAAGTCGTTACAGTCAGGTGCAGATCTTTATCTGCCCAGGGAGTTCTCTACAGTTTTTATTACGGCGGTCTACATTCCACCCAGTGCTAGTGCTAACAGCGCTAATGCTAACAGCGCTTTATGGAGTGATCTTTATGGAGTGATCAGTGAGCTCAAAAACTCCCACCCGGATGGACTGTTCATCGTCGCCAGAGATTTCAATCATGCAAATCTCAAATCTGCAAACCAGTTGTCCCTAAATTTCATCAACATCAACTTTGCACATGCTGGACTGTGTTTACACAAACATGGCCGGTGTGTACAGAGCGGAGCCCCGCCCCCACCTTGGACACACAGACCACATCTCTGTTCTGCTGATCCCAGCGTACAGACCCATTGTCAGGCCTGTGAGGCCCACCCTGAAGCAGGTAAAGAACTGGCCCACAGGAGTCATCTCTGCTTTTCATGACTGCTTTGAACACACCGACTGAGACATGTTTAGGGAGGCTGCAACCTACGGTGACTCCATCAGCTTGGAGGAGTACACAGCTTCAGTGACTGGTTACATCAGCAAATGCATTGAGGATGTTACTATCTCCAAGTTCATCATAACAAGACCCAACCAGAAACCATGGATGGCTGCAGAAGTGTGCAAACTCCTGATAACCCGGGACAAGGCCTTCAAGTCAGGGGATGAGGCTGCCCTAAGAACAGGGAGGGCAAACCTGTCTCGGGCCAGAGAATCCATGGCCACTTCGGAAACACCAGTGTTTCAGTGACACACGCCACATGTGGCAGGGCATTCAGGCCCTCACCAACTACAGGACATCTCCACCTGCCTGTGACAGTGACTCCTCCCTCCCAGATGCGCTGAACCGCTTCTACGCACGGTTTGATGCAGTGAACAACACGATAATGAGGAAGACCATCCCTCCTCCTAACGACCAGATTCTCCGTCTGACCACGGCCGAGGTGAGAAGATCTCTACTGAACCCACAGAAAGTTGCTGGTCCAGACAACATCCAAGGTCGTGTGCTCAGAGGATGTGCAGAACAGCTGGCAGATGTACTCACCGATATCTTCAACATCTCTCTGAGGACCACTGTTGTTCCTAGTTGATTTAAGACCACCAACATCATTCCAATGCCAAAGAAATCATCTGTCTCCTGCCTCAATGACTATCATCTCGTTACACTCATACCTACCACCATGAAGTGCTTCGAGAGGCTGGTCATGAGGCACATGAAATCTCAGATCCCTTCCCTCACTGGACTCCCTGCAGTTTGCATATTGTCCCAAACTCTAAACAGACGATGCAATCTCCACCACCCTCCATCTGGCTTTCTTATCTGGACAGAAAAGACAGTTACGTCAGAATGCTGTTCATTGACTACAGTTCAGCATTCAACACCATCATCCCTCAGCATCTGAGTGAGAAGCTGAGGCTGCTGGGCCTGAATACCTCTCTCTGTAATTGGATCCTGGACTTCCTGACTGGGAGACCCCAGTCAGTCAGGATCAGTAACAGCACCTCCAACATCATCATGCTGAGCACAGGAGCCCCTCAGGGCTGTGAGCTCAGCCCACTGCTGTTCACACTGATGACCTACGACTGTGCAGCCAAGCACAGCTCGAACCACATCATCAAATTCGCTGATGATACAACTGTGGTGGGTCTGATAAGTGGAGGAGACGAGGCGGCTTAAAGAGTGGAGCTAAAACAGCTGACGAACTGGTGCAGAACCAACATGTCTCTGAACGTCGACTAAAGAGACTAAAGAGATGGTTGTTGACTTCAGGAGACCACATCGGAACCACTCTCCACTGAATATCAACACCTCACCTGTGGAGATGGTCCAGAGCACCAAGTTTCTTGGTGTTCACATAACCAACAACCTCACGTGGACCCTCAACACCAATTCCATCACAAAGAAAGCCCAGCAGCGTCTCTACTTCCCACGCAGACTGAGGAAAGCCCATCTCCCACCTTCCGTTCTCACCATCTTCTACAGAGGAACCATCGAGAGCATCCTGAGCAGTTGCATTACTGCCTGGTTCTGGAACTGCAACATCTTAGACCGCAAGTCCCTACAACGGGTAGTGAGAACAGCTGAGAAGATCATCAGGGTCTCTCTGCCCTCTGTACAGGACATTTTCACCACTCACTGCATCCGCAAAGCAAACAGCATTGTGGATGATCCCTCTCACCGTCCCACACTTTCTTCTCCCTCCTGCCATCCAGGAAAAGGTTCCACAGCATATGGGCCTCTACTTCCAGCTTCTTCCCCCTGGCAATCAGACTTTTAAACCGCTAATGTCTCCACACCTATTATTCATCTATTTCTATCATTATCTATTTATTTTCTTCTTGCACTGTGCACGGTAATGATAACACTGCTCCATTACACTGTTACACTGCCCAACAACCTGGGCTGCTTTGTTGTATAACACTGCGGCCCTCTTACGGATGGAAGTACTGTCTGTTGTGCTGTCTGTTGTCTGCACTTGTTGCCTTGTCTTGTGTATTATGTTGCGTCTTCTGTTGTGTCTGATGTTGTCTTGTGTGTAGCACCAGGGTCCTGGAGGAACGTTACTTTGTTTCACTATGTACTGTGTATATGGCTGAAATGACAATAAAATCCTACTTTACTTGACTTGATACAAATTACCAAAGGAAGCTGGCAAACCCTAGACAGCTCTGGACCAGCCTTAGTGATGTCAGTTGGGGCGACTCAGTGACTGCCTTTACCGTTCCAGGGTTTATCCCTAGCTGACCCTTTGCCACTACAAACCCCAGCTGCTTGACATGGGAGACATGTTCCTCGACCGATTTACTGTACAAGAGCACATACTGAACCAAGCATGCCTCAGGACCTCACTGATGAACCTCTGGAAGACAGCAGGAGCATTAATCAACCCAATGACCACTACTAGGTACTTATAATGCCTTGATGGGCGGATGAAGGCTGTCTTCCATTCATCACCTTCACAATCCTCATGTAGGCATTACACAGGACCAGTTTAATTAAAATGAAAGCCTGCAGCAATGCCTCAGAGGCAATGGTCACACAGGCTAATGGATAATAGTCTTTGACCATTATATTGATGAGACTCTGATAATCTGATATACATATATGGCGACCTCCATCCTTCGTTCCTACAAAATAAAACCTTGCCCTTGCTAGTGAGGTAGAGGGCCAGATGAATCCCAGGTGCCTCCTGAATATGAGTCAATCACCTGTCATTCAGGACCAGAAACAGAAAGAAGATGACCTCTAGGTGGACTGGAACTGTGCAGGATGGTGCACTCGTATGGCACCTTGGAAGAGTCTGGGGCTTGGTGTGGGGCAATAGGAGTGGTTGGCTTAGGCACAGCCAGACATAGCTAGTGGCTCTAGGATCCCCAGGTTGCCGGGGATCGAGTCAACCAGTTGATCTGGGGGCTATAGCACTGTACCCAGGGCATTACCAGTATCAGGGGCAGGTCAGGGGCTTGGAACACATACAGTGTGATGCATTCCTAATGGGAGCCCACTTGAGAAAACGATCATTAATTGACGAGAAAGGAAACATGGGTATTTTTAGCGAGTTCACAAGGGTAGCATCTATGAAATTGCCTGCTGCCCCTGAATCTATAAATGCTTTGAGTCATTGTTCTTGTCCTGGGCTTCAGGCCAGAGGGGTAGCAGTGGCCTAGTGGTTAGGCAGTTGGCCACAAGATCGGAAGATTGTGGGTTCAAACCCCTTACTCCTGCCAGGAGAGGCATGCGTGCCCAAGCTGCATGGGATGCACTGTGTCAAGGAGGGGCTCAGGGTCTGCACTGACAAAGCTTTATACTGGCTGCCTTTCCTTGTGAGGCTGCTCTCTCCTGAGCTTGGCAGTGCTCCCTTAATAGGTTGTCCAGCTTCAGGGACAGTTTGAAAAGTTCTTCTAAATAGCGTCCTGGATCACAAAGAGCCACCTCATCTTTTAACTCCTTGCTAAGGCCTTGGGCATATATAGCCATTAGGGCTGTCAAATTCCAGCCACTCTCAGCGGCATGAGTGCAAAACTCAACAGCATGATCTACTACCAATCACCAACCTTGACAGATATGGAATAGACCAGCAGCCAAATAGCTCTTTGTCCAACGGAGAGCTTGGGTCAATCTATCCACTGAGCCATACACATCTCCCTAAAACTAGAGGAAGAAACCTTTGGAGGAACCAAGACTCCTCTGGTCAACACTGGATAATCAAGAAAGAAAAAGAAGAGAAAGTGCATTTTGTAACCTAACAGATTTATCAAAAAGTTCAGGAAACTCTCATGGTAATACAGAGGCCTTTTTTTTTTTTTTTCAGGAAATGCAAAACTGCCCACTGTAAAGGTGATGGACATTCATCCATCTCAGAGAGAGAGAAATGCGTTCTGTTTGAAACTCACACTGTGCAGACTATGAATTTATAGTTTAGTACTTTGACTCTGGCAGAACTTGCTATTACAGCCTAAATAGAAAGGACAGAGATGAGAGTTTTACAAACACAAGAGCACCCTGAGACATTGGTGTGTCTCCCACACCACAGTCAACAAACCTAAGAGATCTTGTGAAACAGGGCTGGTAGCACCAACATTCTAGTTTACTGTTATTCTCTATATCCTGAACCTTAGATCTGCACCTTTTAACAATTCTAACAGTAGAATTGTTACTACTTACCGGTTACTTAAAGCCTGACTAAACCCTGGACCCTGGTTTTTTACCCTGGACTGAGAGCATATCTGAGTCCCAGACAGTAGCAGGAAGATTGTTCCAGAGATAGAGGGGCTTTGAATGAAATGGCTCTTCCCCCTGTTGTTATGTTGTTGCTAAAATTCTAGAAGCTGTTTGAAAGCCAGAACCTTGCAATTTAAGTGAGAGTGGGGGTTCATAACTGGAGATAAGAAAAACTCAGGAGCGAGGCCATTGAGGGCTTTGTATGATGCAGAATTTCACAGGAAGTCAATGAAGTGTAGAAAATATCAGACTAATGTGATAAAATATTCTAGATCTGGTGAGGGCTCTAGTTAAATTCTGAAATAATTTAAGTTTATGAAGGCTTTTACTGGAACATCCTGACAGCAGGGCATTGCAGTAATCTAGTCTTTTCTTTTTCTTTCGGCTGCTCCTGTTTACAGGTCGCCACAGTCTCCATTTATCATGTGTTGATAAGTCCAGAAGGTTGCTAGGTCTAGAATGTTGATCTAGAAAGTTTAACATTCATACAATTGATAGAGCAGATTTTCAGTTTTTGTGTTGTATAACTTTGTTCAGGGAACAGACATGGCAATGTGTTGACCCTTGAGTGACTCCCCATCGCAGCTTGTAGATGGTGAGTTTAGCCAGACTGTCTGCTACCTGGTCCCGGCCCTTGAGCTACAGCTGCTTAAACTACTCTACCGACTAACAAAGTAAGAGCTATGCTGAAAGAAACAATAGCATCACCCTCCTGCAAGGGGTGGACACCATCCTGACCTAAAGGTCCAGGCTTGCCCTCATAAGTAGACCAATTATCTATATGCCCCACATTACATTCTGAGCACCACTTGGACATCCAGCAGTGTAATACCCAAAACCTGCTGTTAGCTTCAGCGCTGTGTCTCTTTGGTATCAGGCCAGAGCATATTAAGCCATTGGACATTGTCTGGGCAAATTTACACAACTCTAAAACTTAGTGCTTAGTTATCTCTGGTTACCACAGACAAATCTCAATAGCCCTTACATGACAGATAATTCTTTAATACCTATGCCTAGCTAACAGCCTAAGGTTCCCTAGCAAATCTGGGGCTCTGGCTCCTGAAATACAGCCAACACTAGCTGGTGCTGGTGCCGGTGCCGGTGCCGCTAAAAGAGTAGCTATTTTCACATGCCAGATATTGGAATCTCCAATAACCAGGGAACCTTAAATAGGCTTCTCAGATGGTGTTTCACTGAGCAGGGCTAACCTGTCTGACACATGAATGAATGGTAGGGGGAGAGTGGTGCTCACATATGGAAAGCCAGAGCATGAGCTTTGGTTTTACAGCTATGTTGCAGAGATATCATCCACTTGCCTGGTTGTAAGGGCTCTATAGCCGAGATCGTAACATATTAACTTGTGGAGCATAAGCACTAATAACATTCATTATCACACCTTCCAACTTAAAACTCATCACCATCTGGTTTGAGCAGTGGCTTTATAGTAATACTGCTGATCACAGATAGTCGTCAGCTGTCGCTCTGCACCTCCCCCTCCTGCCTGGAGAGCGATTGTGCTGGCCTCTACTGGCTGGTGTGGGCACTGTAGCTGGATGTTACCCTTACTACATTATTGTAATATTTCTGATAGTAATATTATTATTGTCATGTCTGGTAAAATAATAATAAAGAAAAAAAAGGTAATAATTATGCCTTATTTTTTGCAGCTCATGCATGTGATTTTTTACACCTCTAACTTTAACAATCCAAATACAGCAAAATGATGAAGAAGAATCAACTAAGCTACACTGGTAATTTCCTTCTGTCAGCTCAGTCACCCCTTGTCAACTGTAAACATTTGAAATAGAATACAATGCAGAGACTACACCTGACTGGTGACAAGGACATACTTATAGATACAGGTCTCTTGCAATAGTTTGTCAGTGTACAAAGTGAAGAACATAATGAATGTTTCAATGTACACTTTCATAACTGCAAGTTAAAATATCTAGAGATGAGTAGGCATACCTGTGCTTTATTTTTTTCATTGTGAATAACTCACTCTCTCATTGCTCATTTTCATAACCAGTTGTCCTGACTATGTGCTGGAGCCTATCCCAGTTCTCACAAGGTACAAACACCCTGGACATATCGCCAATCCATCACTGGGCAGACACACAGACAAACACACACACACACACCTAGGGGGATATTTAGCATTTCCAATTCACCTGATGTGCTCGCCTTTGAACTGAGGGAGGAAACCAGACCAACCAGAGAAAACCTACACAGACACAGGGAGAACCTACAAACTCCACACAGAAATGTCAAGGGCTGCCCTGTCTAGGAATCTAACCCAGGACTTTCTTGCTGTGAGGCAACAAGTACCCACTGTGCCACTGTGCTGCCCACAGAGGGAAAATGGTATTCAAATATTATTCATTCATTCATTCATTTTCTGCCGCTTGTCCCAAGTGGGGTCGCAGGGGAGTGCTGGAGTCCATCCCAGCTCACACAGGGCGAAGGATGGGGGACACACCCTGGACAGGTCGCCAGCCCATCGCAGGGAGTCAAATATTATTATGAATTGGAAATGTTTAAACATTTAAACAGCAAAATTGTAGTTCCTAGAGAAAAATGTTGGTACTGACATTAGAAAATGAAGCCTACTCTGTGTATGTCCTCTTGAGAGTACCATTAGCTTGCATGTCCATCTTTAACATTTCTCCTCATTTGCTCTCTCTCTCTCTCAAAGCCAGTGCCTATTCTATAGACATTAACAAGCACCTACCAGAATTACTGATGACACACAATTGACTATGAGTGATTATCAGCCTGCAATGATCACTATTGGCACCCAATGGCTAGCAGTTTGCTTAGTGAAGATCTGAAGCATTTCTTCAGTACAGCCTTTGAGTAAAAGGCTTCTTGTAGGTATGCAAAATGTGGTGTTTGCCTAAGGTGGCAATAAAGGTGCATATTGTGTGTTTTAAAGTTGCTCTCCTAAACTTTATCTTGCTTTAAATAATTATTTAAATAAATATTTCTTCTTTTGACTATATTTCAGTTTTATCAATTATCAAAATGTTTTCAGTAATCAAAAACATTTACATAATTTACATGTAAACATATAAACAAATAAACATTTACATAATTTATTTTTTGGGAGGGGTTGCGCACAAAAAAATGATTCTGCTTATGTTATTATATGCTACTTAGAGCTATAGGATTGTAACAGACTTTAACTGTCTGTTAAGTAAATGTAAATGACAAAAGTAATTGGAGTAATTCTAAATAATCATTGTTTAATGTGGAACACCAGCATTTCACTTATGAAACGCTGTAAGCAACACAAATCAAAGTGCATACATTAAAAAGAATAAGGACTACCTTTAATAAACAAAATGTCTGCCTTTAGTAAACAAAATGTCTGAACACATTACAGCTATAACATTAAATAACCATACAAAATATTTTTTGTTTTAGTTTTTATAGGGAAATTACAATAGAATTTTTCATACCTATATTGAAGACATATGATGCATAGCAAAAGATCAGTAATTTCCCGTTGTCCAGTTTATATTGGTATCTAATGGTCTGAATGGTCAAATCCAGCCACAAGGTGCATTACATTCAGAACCTAGCTACAGTGCCCACACCAAACCCAACCACCAAACGTTCAGCTCACATCTTACCCTTTTTTCCAGAGACACTGGTTGCCCATTTCATCCCTTATTAAGTTTATATCGTACTTCTTACCCACAAAGCACTTCATGTCTTTGCTCCCCTACTCCTCTCTAAACTGATTACTCTATACTCTCCATCCCAGACTCTTAAGTCATGGACTTGCTGTCGCTCCTACAGGCCTTCCACTATGGGATGCTGGTCCTAAAGCGCTGCAGCTCTTAAACTCTGGAACTATCTCCCCAAGTCCTTCTGCTCCTTCTGTAACTGTAAAAGTGATCTTACAACTTTCCTCCCTATAGACTATTTTTGTAATTCTATTTAATCTTAACATTATCGCCTCTCATTCCCTTGAAATAGCCTTGGATTCTTTAAGGAGATATTTTCATGTTACTTTTTTGTTGTTTCAAACAGTTTAAAATCTCAGAAGCCACGTGGAAAATGAAATGGTTTACACGTCGATTAATTATATAAAAAAAAATGTCTTACTGTTTCTATGGGGCAGTTTAAAAGCAATGAGCTTCATTATGCTCACAGTGTTGATTTGCGGGGTAATAACAGCCGTATGTGCAGAACGACGCCTGTAACGTCTGTTGTAATAAACTGAAGGCGATGCGATGGAGAGCCGCTGAGCCTTGTGTTCCCCACCGCGGTCTGTAGGCGGCGCCTTAGAGCTCTGCCTTGTGTTCACAAAAAAGCCTCCAGAACCACAACAACAACGTTTCACCTTCTTACCCTCTTCGTAAGGCAAAATGCAGGAACCCGTTTGAACGAGCATGGAGCGCGTTCGCCCGTCGAGTGTTAGAGCCGTTCGGTGGCGACGCGGGTAAACTTTAAACAAAGCTTAAAAAAGACAGGAGAAAAAAAGAAGCAAAGCATGGCAGTGCGGGAGGACGGCGAGCTCATCCAGCGCAGCGGTAAGAGCAGACAGCAGCAGCAGCACGACGCCGCCGCCGCCGCCGAAAGACTAAGGAACGGCTACGTGAAGGGCTGCGTGACGCCGTTGAGGCAGGACGGCGAGCGCGGGTTGCTGGCTCACGCGTGCCGCCTGTGTGGCGCCTGGGAGCCGCTGCAGGCCTGGGCGGCCTGTGCCGGGGGAGCTCTGGCTGCTCTAGCCGCCGCGTGGCTGCTGGCGACGGCTCCGTTGTCTTCGTCTTCTCCGCGCTGGAGTTCGGCGGCAGCAGCGTTGCGGGCGTTCGCAGCTGACGCGTGGCATTCGGCGAGTCCGCTGTTCAGCATCGGCTGCGCCTACTTCTTCCTCACGCTGTACTTGCGGCAGGCCGAGCGGGAGAGCGGCCGCGGCTGGCTGGTCGCTCTGCCTGCGTCCTGCCACCTCGGGGACTGGCTGCTGGCGCGTTTCGTGGAGAGCGAGGGCGCGGAGGCAGAAGCTCAGGCGGTGGCTGCGAGCCGACTGCCGCTCGCCTTGGCGTGCGCCGGCCTGCTCACACTGGCACCCGCGGCTCTCAGACTCCGCCACAGCGTGCTGGCGCTCGCGCTGGCCGCCGCTGCCTGGCTCATGGCGCTAGGCGGTCTGGGCCGTGTGCCCCCAGCGCTCAGGCCCGCGCTCGCCGCGCTGGTGGGGACCGGAGGCGCCGCACTCGCCCTCGCGTTCGAGAGGCGCTACCCGGCGCGTCAGGCCGTGACTGGCGGCAGCACCGACGAGAAGGTGCCCGTGGTGCGTCCGCGGAGGAGGTCGAGTTGCGCCGCGCTTGGGGAGGCAGCCAGCGTCTGTTACGGAGGAGCCTGGAAGATGCCTCGCCGGCCTTCACTGCCGTGCATTTCCAGAGAACAGGTACACACACATGGCCGTTTTCTTCATCGTGTTGACACGTGCCAAGGGGGACCTTAGAACAACTGCTTTGAGTTTCTTGCTTTGTGTTCCCAACTTGCTGAACTTTTGCGCAGCTGTCTATGGCCTCATTCTTCTGGCAAGGGTTTGAATTGCATACATTTGCTTTGAGAACTCTTTACGTTTGCTGATTACAATGCATTTACCCATCCACATCACCATCCTCACTTTTAGCACGTGGAGAAGTGCTTTAACAAAGCAGCGCAAGTGAGACCCCTCACTTCCTTTTCAGTGTGTGAATAATGTTGGAAGTTCTTCACGCTAGCAAGTGCTTTAGAGACTGTGTCTGATTTTGCATTGGGTCTGTATAAGGCATATATTATTTTACTATTTCTGAGTTTGTCTTAACTGTGATGTCAATCTGTTAAGGTCAACAGAAATGAACCAGTATGCTTCAGGAGCAAGGCCAGTATTTGAGTAAATTATTTGTTAAAAAGCACAGATAAGCAAACTATGATGGTTGTATGCACGGCATTAATGTGCACCATAAAACTCCTTTAAGTTCACCACATGTTATTCCAGGGCACAAGTTTCACTCAGCTGCTTGGTGTATTTGCTGATATTAAGTGGTCAAAGCCACATTCTACGGTAAATGTTTTTTTACAGGATGAGCTTACATATAATTGAAGTGTCTTTAAAAAAAAAAGAAAAAGAGAGCATTAAATGTCTTTCTACCAGTGCACAATGTGTGACCTCTACCAATCAGCTTGCACATATTTGTATTAGACAAAGTTGACCATGTATCACCTGTAACTTCTGTTGGCCTAGGTCAAGGGTCATGTTGAAATCTCAGACTCAAGGTCATCAGAACTGCTGGCAAGCGCTTATATAGTTTCCTGCCATGGTGGTTTTGGAGAGATGGGGGGGGTCTTGGGCCAGGGCCAGGGCCAGAGCTCTTACTGAGAGTAATTGTAAGTGAAAATGTGAGTAAACTTTGAGTGCTTTCACAATCGCAGAGTATTGAAACTCTCCGTGGTGTTTGTTTGCTTATAAACTCGTTCACTTGGTGCTCCAAGTGTTTGTGAGTGTGCTTTTGAGTGCAGCATCGAGTGCGCTGTTAAGGCAGTGTTCATAAGCTGAGGTCTCAGCAAAGCCTGGATGGATTGTATTTGAAAATGTATCGTTACTGTCTGAGCTAACCAACTGGTCTCCCTTTGTTTTTATTTGTTGTTGATAATATTGAAATGGCAGCTGCACTGTATGCTTTGAAAATTAATGCTAAAATGACTTGGAAAACCAAAATGTTGAATTCACTTTCATTGAAATTTATATAAATAATTGTGTGCATATGAGCTGTGATGAGTAATTTTAGCTCAGATTAAAACTTGGGCAAATTGTGAATAATGGGTGCATTGTTATATAATGTATTTGTTTTTAATCTGAGCTACAGAAATACAGTAAACATACCACTGCATCACTAAAAGTGAACATTGTCTTGGAGGGTATGTTGTTTTGCAAAAGACCAGGGTGTTATTTAAAGCAGCATGTTAAACGTCTTGCAGTTCACGTCTTCTACACATTTAAGGTGTGTCTTGGACATTGAATGTGTAAATTTCAATGAATTTCAGTCTTTATTCAGCCTTATATATGATCCATTGTTTTAAAGAAAGAGCATTGGTGAGATGCAATTTTAAGAAACCACTGGGATGGACAGAATAAATGGGGTTATTGTTGTTGTTATTACTAGTTTTAAGTGATTGGTGTGTCCAAGCAAACACAGTTGAAGTTAGTAAGTTCATTAGGTTGAAATTAATTTGAAAGAAAGGCTTGAGTTATTATGATTTGCTTTATCGAGAAGCTTTACTTATGGTTTTGTTTTATGTGTTATTATTTTATTATTATTCATTTTAGGGACAGCCTGGTGTCTAAATAATAAAAAAAGCCTGTCTACAGTCTTAAGAAGCAAAACTAAATACAATAGATTTTTCTTTAGATTCTTATTGTTGCTCAGGGAATATTTTGTATCATTATCTATAGTGTAGCCTAATGTTGACCACCTGGTGCATTGTTTCATCCTGTACTGGCAAATGTTAATGCAAGAAGTTTTTGGTGATGTTCTCATGAGTGCTTTCTCTCATGTGTGGCCTCATGACTTTTCCATTTGCACAAAGTGAGAAACAGCCCAGCACCTGTGACTCATTGTGCTTGCAGCCCTGCATTCGTCATTGGCTGAGCTGTGTTTAGAACCAGTGGCAGGATTATGGCGCTTTTTAGGTGGACCCTTCTATGGAGCAGCCGGACTGTTTGAAATGTTTACGTGGCAGAGAACTTTAAATCATGTAAAACCATAACAAAATCCAATCACTTTAAAACCCAGAGAGAAGGACTGACAGTATGACATATGGCTGCTGCTGGCCCTGACAAAACAATGATTTCTAAGTTGAGCTGTACTGAGACTGTTTTGTCCCAAATGTGTATTCTGAACCATGATTTAATTAACAGCTAATTTTAGTATAATAGTAGCTTTTTCAATTTAGGTGCTTCCTGATGTTAACTTAAAGATTAAAAATATAAAATCTAGTCTAAATCTAAGTTGCATTTGTTACCATTTTGCTAATTTGTTTTGCCCCTTTTCCTTGTGAGTGTGTCTCATATTGAAATGTATTACCTTGACCATCAGTTTTACTATACTCACAGTTCTACTGTATTTGGTCCTCCGCTCCTGTTCTCCCAGCTCACTCTTTCTCTCGTACTACAGCTTCGGGGCAGTGGTGGCCTAGTGGTTAGGGAGTTGGCCCTGGATCGGAAGATTGTGGGTTTGATTCCCTCACCAGTAGGTTGCCCTGAGGTACAACTGAGCAAGGTACCGCCCCTGTCATTGCTCCCTGGGCGCTTTCTTAGCTGCCCACTGCTGCACGGTGTTAAATGCAGAGGTCCAATTTCGTTGTGGTTCACTGCAAGCTCGCAATTACGAATAGTCACTTTCACTTCACTTTGCATTCTGAATCCTGAAAGGTGGAGTATTGCTTCAACAATTCATCAGCATCTCCTTTGTTGGCAACAGCAATTTCATATCAGAAGAATCATATCATAATTGATAATAAATTCAATATTTGTGCTTTAATGTCCACACATTTATTTAGCTTTAATTGTTTTATGCTCTGCACTTCTGCTTCCCACTAAATATTAACCTAATAATTCTAATAGAAAAGTATCTGTAGTGATATGCAAACAATTTGTTGGTTTTCATTTTCCCATTAAGTACTAAAACTTAATTAAACTTTGTTTAATATTTAGATCTCCCTAAAATTAATAATGATAGTCATGGTTTCAAGAAAAACATATTGTTATCTCAAAACCACTAAAAAAGTCAATTTAAAGTCCAGTCAACATTTAACATATTAGCTGACAAAATGTCACACTATTTGCCTTTGAGTTGTCAATCACATAAAAGGGATGTATACATTTGTAAAAACTGGAATGTCATAATGATTACAAAAACAACAACAGCACTCTACCCTGAGCTTTGGACCTTTGACCCACAGCAAACCTGCAGATGTATTAATTCTTCATCGGTTTTACCATGCCTAATTTGTGTTGAGTTAGATGATATACGGTCTGTTACAGTGGCACCCCAACTTACAATATAGAGGATACATTATAATATTCAAAATATAGGCTGTAAGTATGGTCAGCAAATGTTTTTTGTATGTATTGATTACTCCATACTTTACAACTTCACAATTTCTGGTGAGGAATAAATTAGGACACCCCACCCCACACACAGGTGCACATCAGCTGCACATGATTAGAACATCATTACTCAGATTTACTCAGAAAGAGGTTTTTCCTGTTTAAACCTCAGACATTTAGTTTGATGCGCTCCTAACTGTTGGTGAGAGTGAAGAATTTGCAATAAGTCATTCCACTGTCTGGAAAATGGTCTACAGGTGGAGGACTTCCCAAACAAATGCCAGCGTGCCCAGGTCTGACCATCCAAGCAAGGTCACTATGACAGCAGGCTGCAAGATGCTATAAGAAGCCTCCAAAAACCCTAATGTTGTCATGGGACCTACAGCAGGCACTCGCTACTGTTGATGTGAAAGTGCATGCCTCTACATTCAGAAAGAGACTGCACAACTTTAACTTGCATGGGAGGTGTGCAAAGAGGAAACCATTGCTCTTTAAGAGAAACATCCAGGCCAGACTGAAATTTGCCAGAGAGAATGTAGACAAAGTCCAGGGCTTTTGGAATAATATTATTTGGACACCAGAACAGAGGACATGTCTGGCATAAACAAAATACAGCACTCCAGGAAAAAAAAAACATCAAACCAACTGTGAAGCATAGAGGTGGAAGTGTCATGGTTTGGGGTATGTTTTGCTGCAGCAGGACCTGGCCAGCTCACCATCATAGAATCCGCCATGTATCAGAGGTTGCTTTATTAGGGAACTGGACCCTGCAACACAATGACCCAATACCAGTACCAGTAAATACCAGTATGGTCTTTACTGGTATACATACCAGTAAATCCACAAAAGACTAGCTGAAAACTAGAGAACTAGAGAAATGGAGAGTCCTGGAGTGGCTGAGTCAAAGCCCAGATCTTAATCTCATTAAGATACTGTGGTTTGACTTGAAATGGGCTGTACATGTAAGAAACCCCCTCAGACATCTCACAGCTTAAAGAATTCTGCATTGAGAAGTGGAGCAAACTTTCCTCAGGCCAGTGTCAGAGACTGGTAGATGCTACAGGAAGCCTCTCACTGTGATTATTTCAGCCAAAGGGGGTTACACTAGCTAGCAAGAATACACATTTTTGTTTATCTTTTGTTTATTGACTAAATCAAGGTAATTTTTTTAAATTACCTGCTATTTAATCACTTTCTTTTCCAGAGATAAATAAAAACAAGATTAGTCATTGATTATATGGACATTTCTTATTAAAGAACTGAATATGTAATTTTTTTTCACATGACTGTGTATATATATGAATATGTGTGTGTGTGTGTGTGTATAAACAATATGTAAAATATTGGCTAAACATATAATAAATTTTGTATATTATAACAATACATTGTGAGTAGAATTTAAATCACGAGTACTGCTGCTCATTCCCACCTTTTCATTGGATTGGGTAGAGTAATGTTTCCTGAATGCCGAGTTTTGCATAATGCAGAATTTAGCAAGGCCAATTAATTTGTTTTTGCTGCGCAGTAAGAACATTTGGGTTTGAGACACACACAAGTGTGTGTGTGTGTGTGTCTGTCTGTCTAATATACAGTACTGTGCAAAGGTTTTAGGCAGGTGTGGGGAAGAAATGCTGTAAACAAAGAATGCTTCAGAAATATAAATAATGATTGTTTATTTTGATCAATTTACGAAATGCAAAGTGAGCGAACAAAAGAAAAATCTAAATCAAATCAATATTTGGTGTTATTACCTTTTGCCTTCAAACCAGCATCAATTCTTATGGCCCCTACAGAGCCCTGATCTCAACATCATCGACTGTGTCTGGGATTACATGAAGAGACAGAAGGATGTGAGGAAGCAGAAGATCTATGGTTAGTTCTCCAAGATGCTTGGAACAACATACCAGCCGAGTTCCTTCAAAAACTGTGTGCAAGTGTACCTAGAAGAATTTATGCTGTTTTGAAGGCAAAGGGCACTGCATTTTGTTGATTGATGAAAATAAATGATTAACACTTGAATTTTTTAAAGCATTCTTTGTTTACAGCATTTTTTCCACACCTGCCTTAAACTTTTGCACAGTACTAAATATATATAATATTGCTCCATCCGATTACTCACTTAAAAAAACTGTGTGGTTAGATACACATAGTGCAATGTTTTTATTTAAAGTTTCTAGATGAAAATTCCAAAAAATTAAAGCTGAAGATCTGATTTTTCAAATAATATTTATCTTCCAGTCACAATCCCCAATATCATCACTGTGTAGAAAAAATACTGTTGAATTTCATTTTCTGAGTACTCAAATGCTATACTACTACAACCAACCGGCCACATGATGTATGATAATATTTATTGATGTTACTGCACCTGACCTTCCATGCTTTGAGTTTTGTGGTGGTGTAAGCAGTTCTGAGAATGATGGTAGTTCAGTTATGCACTAATGTCCCTTGAAACAAATAAAAACTTATTTTAATTATGGGTATGTGTATTATTTTTGGGGTTTTATATATTTCCTTTTTTTTTTTTTTTCATGTTTTTTTTAATTATTTTATTGAGGCTGGAGTAATTTGGCAAAAGAGGAACAGTTTGATATCTGAATTTTAGTGTTTGGTGGGGGTGGTGGTGGGTGGGGGGAGTTAATTGCTTTCTTGTCAGGCCACCTTAGATGCAATAATTTTTCTTTTCTGGACAAATGTGCTGGTGAATAAATGTATTATAGACTTGCATTAATGTCAAACGGTCCCTCTTTATCAAAGAAACCTAAGGACATTGTTAAAGGTAATCCTAGCAGGAAAATTTGGGAAGAAGCATGAATTAACAATCACTTTATTGTTAAATTTCTGGTCTGTCTTAGGAACACCTCATAGCTGGAAAGTTGTGATGGAGGGTTTCAGTGATACTTGAGAGAAACCAGACTGTTTTGCAGGTCCTGGAATCAGGCCATCAGCTATTTTTGTCTGTTGTTGGATATGTTTGTCATACCCGCTATGAAAAAGGGCACATTGGACAGGCTGACATCCTGTGCAGAATGATGTTAAACATTTTGCTGCATCTGGAACCTTTGACTTGAGATTGGAGTCATGTAAGGTTAGGAGGTGATTTAAGAGCTCTTTTCCTTTAAATTTACATCCTATTTTTTTTCAAAATCCTCCAGTCTCTGTCTGCTAGGTCCCAATATGTTCAGATGATACACATATATATGTCCCAGGTTATTCGGTGGATCTTCATGAGGAACCTAACCATTTTTTTTTTTGCGGATTTCCCCAGTATATTGTGGCATTTGCAAAGCCTACAGTGAATTATTATGGATTGTTATGTAAAAATAAGGGCATTTATTAATAGAATTTATTAATTCTAAAATATAAAAATGTATTAATATGGAGTAAGATATTGATAATATACTGTTTCATATTTAGACAAGAGACAAAGAACACCTAGCATGTTTACGAAAACCCAGTGCAAGGGTACCAAAAAATATATGGCTGGAGGAGCCACTTTGGCCAGTCAGAATGGCCTTATTCATTTGACCTTAGCTGTGATTGGCTGCTCACTATATTTCTACAAATACTACATAACATTCAGCTCACAATAGAGTATATATACAGTACTGTGCAAAGGTTTTAGGCAGGTGTGGAAAAAATGCTGTAAACAAAGAATGCTTTCAAAAATGGAAGTGTTAATCATTTATTTTCATCAATCACCAAATGCAGTGAATGAACAAAAGAGAAATCTAAATCAAATCAATATTTGGTGTGACCACGCTTTGCCTTCAAAACAGCATCAATTTTTCATCAATCAGTACTCTGTGTGTGTGTGTGTGTGTGTGTGTGTGTGTGTGTGTGAGAATTTATTTATTTATATATATAATAAAATGTGATATATATGGTGATAATGAGGGACATATACATGTGATTTTGCAGGCCTGAACTCTCATCTTCTTTATGAATTTTCTATTTATCATCACACTTATTTATTTATTTTTTTTAAGATATATGGTTTGCTTATTGGTATGACAATCTAGTGATGAAAGCAAAAATAAACGTTACTGAATCTAAATAGTTCTTGTAGAACCATATTGGCTCATCCAGTTTTTATTATAATGTGAATTTACTATAATGTAATACGCTGCATTATACTCTGCATTATAAGAGTCATTAATAATAATAAGTCATTATTCATCACTTCCGTAACATGCTATTGATGCAGTTAACTGTACTGTTGGACAAAGTATTTTATCAATTACATTTCAGTCAAGCAGAGGTACTTATTGCAGGTAATTATGTGCTTGACTTGTGCTTTGTAACTCAGACAAACTCTTCTGCTCAGTGTGTGTGATCATTTACTGTCTCCTGAGAGTTTTGCTTTACTGAATAGTTTAGTTTCAACTTGCGTTTTACACAATGTTCCCTTTACTTATGTAGATATCTGATGTTTACATATATCAAACATGGAGACACTATTCAAAGTAAAGGCAGTGATCTGTTTTGAGTTGTGAGCATTCAGGGATGGTTTTGAACATTGTATTCTTTTGTTGATAAAGCTGTTGCATATGGTTCATTACTGCCAAAATTTCCAGTACCCACCCCAATCTCCTATATGCATTATTATTATTATTATTATTAGTAGTAGTAGTAGTAGTAGTAGTAGTTTAATGTTTTTTTTATGTATAAGAGTGAAGGAAGATGCACAATGGGAATTATACCCTTTGCAGGAGGGTCAATCTGAAGGAGATTTGAGACTACAAAGTAGTGACATGGGAGAGTGTAGCTAAACGCAATAGGATGGTGGTCTATAGGATGACCTTGGAGGTCAAGCAGATGAGGAAAGAGCACAGGGAGGTGTTGAAGAGCTACCGGGTAGCTGGAAATCTACTGCAGAAGTGGTAAGGCAGACAACTAGAATGGTACTTGTGTGAAATTTGGAAGGAAGAAGGATGATAAGGAAACCTGGTGGTATGAGAGGTTGGACAGTAAGGAGGGAGAAAAGGACCTATACCAATTGGCTAGACTGAGAGACGGAGCTGGGAAAGCTGTGTAGCAGGTCAGGGCGATAAAGGATAGAGATGGAAACGTACTAACAAGTGAACAGATCCCGTTGAGCAGATGGAAGGAGTACTTTGGGGGGCTGATGAATGAAGAGAGAGAGAGAGAGAGAGAGAGAGACAGAGTGAGAGAAGTTTGGATGATGTGAGGATAGTGACCCAGGAAGTGCAGCAGATAAACAAGATGGAAGTAAGGGCAGCGATGAAGAGGATGAAGAATGGAAAGACTGTTGGTCTGGAAGCATGGAGGTCTTTAGGAGAAATGGCAGTTGAGTTTCTGACCAGATTGTTTTACACAATCTTGGAAAGTGAGAGGATGCCTGAGTAGTGAAGACGAAATGTATTGGTACTGGTTTTCAAGAATAAGGGTGATGCACAGAACTGTAGTAAGTCAGCCATAACATAAAGTTATGGGAAAGAGTAGTGGAAGCTAGGTTAAGAAAAGAGGTGATGATTGGTGAACAGCAGTATGGTTTCATGCAGAGAAAGAGCACTACAGATGCAAAGTTTTCTTTGAGGACGCTGAAGATATACAGAGAACATCAGAAGGTGTTGCATTGTGCCTTTGTGGACTTGGAGAAAGCATATGACAGGGTGCCTAGAGAGGAGTTGTGGTTTTGTATGAGGAATGAGGTGTCACAGAGAAGTATGTGAGAGTAGTTCAGGATATGTATGATGGCATTGTTACAGTGGTGAGATCTGCAGTAGGAGTGACGAATGCATTTAAGGTAGAGGTTGTATTACATCAAGGATCAGTGCTGAGCCCATTCTTGTTTGCAATAGTAATGGACAGGTTGACAGACAAGGTTAGACAGGAGTCCCCGTGGATGATGATGTTTGCTGATGATATTGTGGTCTGTAGCAAGATTAGGGAGAAGCTTGAGGAGAACCTGGAGAGATGGAGATATGTTCTTGAGAGGAGAGGAATGAAAGTGAGTAGGACAAGGACAAAGAATACATGAGTTTGAATGAAAGAGAGGAAAGTGGAGTGGTTAGGATGCAGGAAGTTGAGGCAATAAAGGTGGAAGATTTTAAATACTTGGGATGAACAGTTCAAAGTAATGTTGCGTGTGGAAGGGAAGGGAAGTGAATAGAGTTTAGGCAGGCTGGAATGATTGGAGAAGAATGGTTGGAGTGATTTGACAGATGGGTACCAGTGAGAGTAAAAGGGAAGGTTTACAGGATGGTAGTGAAACCAGCTATGTTGTATGGGTTGGAGACAGTGGCACTGATAAATGCTGGAGGTGTCAGAGTTAAAGATGCTGAGATTTTCGTTGGGTGTAACGAGGATGGACAGGATTAGGAATGAGTATATTCGAGGGACAGCTCAGGTTAGTCAATTTGGTGACAGTTATAGAAGCAAGGTTGTGTTGGTTTGAACATGTCCAGAGGAGAGATGAGGATTATACTGGGGGAAGGATATTAAAGGTGGAGCTATCAGAAAAGAGGAAAACCAAAGAGGAGTTAGTATTAAATGTTTAAAGTCAGAGCACATAAGTTGACAAATTCTTTTAGGAATGACAAAGTTGCTGTTTAAATATCTTTTAAAAGCGGCATAGGATGAAGAAAATAGTAAAACATAGGCTTAACTAGTTCAGGGTGGCTGTTGAGTTGGGAATAGCAGATTTCCATTTCTGTTTGTAGTAATGTAGTTTTTGTTACTGGAACAAGTGCTAATTGAATAAAGTTTGTTTCTCATTACCAATGGTGTTATTCTCATTTCTACTGATAGCCTTTCCCCCAAGATTGGCTTCTATGTGTGAGAGCACATCAGGGCTGACCTTTTAGTTTTTAGGAGCTTGAAAAATGCTGGATTGCTTCTAAACTTTCAGTTTAGAGTTTCAGTTCACAAAAACTAATGTTTTTTCAAGCTAATCATATTCCCAAACATTACAAATTTTTTTTATACATTATATCTCTTGGGCATACGGTGGCCTAGTGTTTAGGAAGTTGGTCCCTGGATCAGCAGGTTATGGATTCAAATCACAGACCAGTAGGTGTGCTGATGTACCCTTGAGCAAAGTACCGTCCCCATCACTGCTCCCTGGGTACTTTAAATAGCTGCCCCTTGCTACACATGTGCGTAGGGGTGAAAAGCAGAGGCTGAATTTTGTCATGTATCACTGTTTGCTGAGTTTCACAATAACCAGAAATAGTCATTTTCAGGAGGGGGCAGGAACCAACATGCAAGAAATGAAGAAAGTCTAGTGGTTTAGAATAATAATACCATATTATTAATTCAGAATTTATTGATGAGCATTTAGTGTAATTATGTCTAGGTACTCTGTTTTACCGCAGAAATTTTAATCTGTTACTTAAATAGAAAATGAAAAGTCTGTGGTGCATGGAATCTTTCTTCTGGTGCTTTGCTTTCATACTGCTCTATGGTATGCATTTCTGTGTATTCAGATTCTGTTAACAGCATAACATCATTAAACATTAAGAAAAGATGAGGTAGTATATTCCTCAGTGTCGCAGGAACAGTCTTGGCTCAGTTAAAGATGCATGTATGCCTTGCTATAGAGGTGGTTGTTATTAAGTGTCTTAAGTGCATGAGCAATGATTTCTAATGAAACTTGGGTTTTTACTGAGAAAGCACATACAATATACTTTCTATTTTCACTGAAATAAAGTCTTGTGACGTTGGTAAAGACTTAAAGTGAGATTTATATTGGAAATTTGGCTTCAGGAAACTAGAAGCTAGAATTAGCTCACGTTGCATAGTATTTAAATGCTTGTGTAAGAGTTGTTCCTCATGTTCCTCTTTACTGCATGCACTACTGAATGCAGTTTAGTAAAGTCTTGAAAGATTTGCCTTTTGTTCAGCACTTTGAGACAACTGTTTATTATTCTTTAAAACTTTACAGATAACTGAAATTTTAAATGTCAATTATGTTCACAGCAAAAATCCCAAATATCTTGTCACTTAGTGAGAATTCTTGGAAGCAATATATGATCGTTAGGGACTAGGATGCAATTTATTGTGGTTCACTAAACGATGTGCTTTGTGCTCACAGTGACAAAATAGTCACTTTCACTTTTTCCATATATATTGTGATAATTTGCTGTTTTGCATATAGGCAGATGTATTACAAATTATAGCAAATTGTGTGTGTATACACATGTATGTACAGTACTGTGAAAAAACGCTGTAAACAAAGAATGCTTTCAGAATATAAATAATGATTGTTTATTTTTATCAAAATATCATTTTTACAAAATGCAAAGTGAGCGAACAAAAGATAAATCTAAATCAAATCAATATTTGCTGTTACTACCCTTTGCCTTCAAACCAGCATCAATTCTTATAGCCCCCACAGAGCCCTGATCTCAACATCATAGAGTGTTACTGGGATTACATGAAGAGACACAGAAGGATGTGAGGAAGCCTACATCCACAGAAGATCTGTGGTTAGTTCTCCAAGATGTTTGGAGCAACCTACCAGCCGAGTTCCTTCAAAAACTGTGTGCAAGTGTACCTAGAAGAATTGATGCTGTTTTGAAGGCAAAGAGTAGTCACACCAAATATTGATTTGATTTCGATTTCTTTTTGGTCATTCACTGCATTTTGTTGATTGATGGAAATAAATGATTAACACTTTCATTTTTGAAAGCATTTTTTACAAAATGTTTTGCACAGTACTGTATGTATGTATGTATGTGTATATGTACAGTACTGTGCAAAAGTTTTAGGCAGGTGTGAAAAAAATGCTGTAAATGAAGAATGCTTTCAAAAGTGGTGGCCTAATGGTTAGGGAGTTGGCCACAGAATTGGAAGATTGTGGGTTCAAACCCCAAACCCCTTAGTAGGTTGCCATGAGCTACCCTTGAACAAGGTACTGTCCCCGTCACTGCTCCCCAGCTTTCATAGCTCCCCAGCTTTCCCCTGCTGCACGGTGTGTGTTTGTGCATGGGTTAAATGCAGAGATCCAATTTCATTGTGGTTCACCATATTGTGGTGCTGTGCTGTGTGTACTCACATTGACGAATAGTCACTTTCACTTTTTTCATATATATTGCTTTAAATTTCAATGCATCTGCCACATGATTTTATTTATATATATATACACATACATATATACACAGTGGAACCTGTTGTCACAACAAAGGGATGTTCTCCTTCAAGTGTTTTCTCTTGTGATTTCTTCTAATTCAGTGGTCTCTGGTGTTTTTTGTCATTCAGCAGATGGACCAGATTTCATGAAAGAGCGGTCTAATGTGACTTGCCTTTTCCTGTGCATTAGAACTTTTCTGAAATTGCCATGGTCGTTTTTGCTAGGCCCTGTATACGCTGAGCAAACAGAAGAAAATGGGATACCGATGGAGATTGGAGGAAAATCACTGGCGCGTAGTACAAACCAGAGGGGAAACTTGCCGCCAGTGTTTTGTTCGCTAACAGAAATAGTGGTCGTGAATAGAGGCTAAATTTTATTTATTTTTATTTATTTATTTTTATTAATTCATTAATTTTTTAAAGATTGTAACCCAATTTGCATTGTGTTCAGAAATGTTCGTGACCAGAGGTTCCTGTGTGTGTGTGTGTGTGTGTGTGTGTGTGTGTGTGTGTGTGTGTGTATGATACACTGATAATCAGTCAATAATTTTGATGATTAATCACTTGTTTGTTTTAGATCTTGAAAAGCATTCTGTGCAAAAGGATGTTTAATTTAGTTATCATGCCTGTCTTTCCTTAAATAATGATATTTTGCTGCTGAAATATTTGTTTAATCTACAGCAAAATAGTAAGTGTACATATGTTTAATTTTCCTTCATAGGCATAAGCATTTAAAATTGTGCCATGAAGTTAAATAGATTGTTCAAGCTGAGTTGTCCTTCCCTGAAAAATGTCGTGATAAAGTTGTACGGTCAGACTGTAAAGAATGCTGTTCAGCAAATACATGTTCTTCATTGGAGTTAAGAATGGAAAATACTTTGTGTCTTTCAGCACTATTTAATGGGGCCTTGCATGGGGTTAGTCAGTAGCAGAAACCATGTCACTTCTGTAAATTAATGTAACCTTTTATAACTGCTGTGTACAGTAGCATGTACAGTAGGCTCACATAAAGCACAATTTTACACTTCAGTTTTTTCCTCTTGTTCTAAAATTACAACATCCACAAAACATTTGATCATTCTGTAGATTCAAACAGGTGGTGGTGCGCTTGTGTTAGGATTCTTCTCTATGGACCAAGAGGTCACAGGCTCAAATCCTACCTCCAGTACTACCACCATTTGGTTTCCTGAGCGAAGATCCTTTACCCAAAGTTGTTCCAGGGAGATCATCCCTGCTAAATGCCACAAATGTAATGTAGTGGATATACCAATATAGGCTAACTGGGGTATCTGACATTTCCATGTTCTGCCTATATTTGTCAATCCTAGTTTTGATGCTCACTTGAGCATTTAGAAAATGTTGAAATTGTGATTACAACTACCTGGGTTAATATCTACCTTTTTGGGTACTTTTATTTAAAATAATGTCTTGCACAAGATTCTTTGCACATTGTATTCCAATTGAATATAATATAGTTTTAATATCTTAGGCTACATGTGTAGCTTTTTCATGCCTTGTAGGAAATTTAACAAAAAAGCTTAAAAAAAAAACCAAAGCAGATAGCTGAAGTATGCTCTCTACTATCTGCCTAAACATGTCTGTGTACAGTGCTAAAATAAAAAAAAACTTACTTGATGCCATAATGCAGCCTAACATAAAGAATATTCATTGATGCAGCTTTGAAAGCCTTGTCAGTTTGGCAACCGAAAAGCCAGAACTTGAAGCTCCTTCAAGTGTCCTGTTAGAGAACATTTGGTGTTGCCTGTGAACCACAGTAGGCATGGGCATAGACACATGGATAAGACAAAAGCACCATCCTGGCAATGTTGAACTGAAGTCGGGAATGCTGCAAAAGCAAAAATATTTATATATATATATATATATATATATATATATATATATATATATAATGTGTGTGTGTGTGTGTGTGTGTGTGTGTGTGTGTGTGTGTATGTATATATATATAAGTATATATGTAAGTATATATGTATATGTGTGTGTATATAATTTTTTTTCATCTTCTTTTTAAGACAGAAGTGTGTACCTTTTATATACAGTACAGTGTTTGAGACACAAATATTTTGTGTTTTTCTTTCTTTTCACATAGAAAACATGTTGAACCTTGATTTCAGAACCATTGTAAATGGCAAACTCTAGTAGTACACCATTTTTTTTCTTTTCTGGATAGTGTCTGAAATAATCAATATCAATCAGTTTTTATGCCCTTAAATTAGCAACCTGAAATAAAAAGCGTGATAAAGCAGTTCTTCCTCAGAAGGATAAACTAGCATAAGCCCATAATATGATGTTAAATGTGGTTTTCAAATGAACAGCTGGTAGTCTTTGATCATTTGTGATCCTCTGTTCAACAACAAAGTTTGTGGGATTAGTCGGAATGAACTGAGCCAGAATTCAGTTAGATCAGTCAGAAAGTATTTCACATCCAATAACCATCACAGAAACCTTTGCTGAATAATCAAATAATCTAAAGATCATTGGGTGATTTGTTGAACGGTTTACAGTTCATTAATTCACACATTAAAGTAATGAATGAACTTCAGTCTTTTTCCGACCAGTGTCGAATGTTATCATTGTTCTCCTGTTACTCTCTGATGCAGCATGTTTCACTTGCTCACATACACATACTGTGAAATAGTGATACCACAATCATTTTCTTAATGTTTTGACACAAATATGTGCACAATATGGTTGTTTCTATAGTCTGAACATATCCTTTGTGGTAACGGAGTTCAGGGCAGACTACTTATTTCACATGAAGTACATCACATTTCTCTCAATGTCTCTCAGTTTTATTTGTACAGTTTGAAGTGATTACTAAATCAGATTAAGATATATGCACATTCAATTTACTTAACTGAATTGCGTTCTCAACAATTTGAAGCCAATTTTATGACAAAAAAAAACTTATCTAGCTGAATATTAGCTAGTCACAAGATACATTCATTGGTCTTTGATGAGCACATAATTTGAATATTATTTTCATAATTAAATGGATTTACATAGTGATTACTCATTTATTTGCTTGCTCAGTTGTTCAGATTTGTATCATATCAAAGTAACATCTTCAGAAATGCCAGAACACAGGGTTTACTAGCGGAACACTACCGGTGCATCATGTTGCTTTGGCTGGCTTAGTTTTTCTTGGTGCCATCTCTTCCATGTTTAGTCACACACTCACCTTTCCACATGATATAAAAGAAAACGTTTTTTTTTTTCTTTCTTCAGGCCACCTTCTTAATTGGAAGAAGCCATCTTGTATGTGTAGTTTGATATTTCTTGTAGATTTTGGCTAGCAATATATTGAGGAGTTTGTAGTATCAGTGTCAGGGCTTGTAGTATCAGTTGAAAGTTGTGCCATTAACAAAAAATATGCTGTGTTTGTGTGTGTGTGTGTGTGTGTGTGTGTGTGTGTGTGTGTGTGTGTGAGAGAGACAGAGAGAGACAGAGAGAGAGGGAGAGAGAGGCAGCAGAATAGTGGAGTGGAGTGCCTCTCAGCTGTCACGTTCTCCTGCTCTAAAGCCATGTGGAATGATATAACATTGACGTCACTAAGTGGTGACGTACAAGAGTGTGACTACAGGGGAAAAAAAAGCCAAGTTTTACTTATTTCCCTGTACAATTTATGGACTGCTCCGCACCATGATTGGTGTGTCCAATACACTGTCTATCCTAAGAGTGCCAAGCCATGGTGTGTTTTGCATAGAGAATATGTTAAAAGTTTAATTTTAATGCAGCATATCGAATAAAATAATAATAATAAATCAGTCTTTTCTTTTACCCCTAGAATGATGTGGGGCATATAGCTAGACAGAGGTTAAAGAAAGTCTTATTTTTGTCAGATGGAAATAATCTGACTGAAATAATTTGTGTTCTTGTTCTAAAGCTAGGAAATGTATAGGTTTACGTACAGTTTCTGGGCTATAATTCATAATGTTTTTTTTTTTCTCCATTTATAACACATTAATTAAATTTCATTCAGGCTTAACATTAAAATGACACAGCCTAACCTTTCCTTCTCACACCCACCTTAAACTCCCTTATTAATTGTTTGTTATATGATATTATTTTGTGGCAAATTGTAACCTGCACAGAGTTGCTTCTGGTCTGTGTGTGTTTGAGGGCCACTTGTATTAACTGGCTGGATGGGGTTAGAGGGATCATGTGTTTTATTTTTTATTTTTTTTGGTCTCTCTCTCTTGCTCTGCCTGCCTGCCTGCAGAAACAGGATGCAGCGACTGCATTGTCAGCCTGCTGGTGTGAGTGCAAACAGATGAGGAAATGCTGGAGCGGCTACTCCAAAACTCTGTAACCTTAGAAACCGCTTGCGTCACAATCACCAGCAATTAGGTTGCAGCTCTTTAGTTTTTCATGCTGGCTCTGCCTGTCTAGGCTGAACCACAGTTGCTAACAGTGAACTAGCAGTTCTGCCAGGGGATTGCTTTCTGAATGCTCACTTTCACTTTTAAATTCAGCTTTTAATTTGTTGATTAATGAAATGGCTTAGGTACCCATGCAGTACACACTTGCTACAATAAATATCCTTCTGCACATGTTAATACACAAATACATATTTATCTTAATTCCCCACAGAGATTGAGTTCTATTATAAAAAAAAACAATGAGGAATTTGGCTGCAGGCCAGAAATAGTTCGTTTTTTTTTCCAGTCAGTTTCAATTTTTTTTTTTGCTTTATATACGTTCCATGTGCATTTATTCTTATTTTTTATTATAGATTTTTATTCTTACTTAGTTTTCACATTGTATGTGCATGTACTCTTTTTTATAAAAACATAGCCTGTTCAGTGTCAGCAGAGCAGTCTGCCATTAAAGGGTCATTAACAAAGCAAGATAAGCGTCTTTCCTGGGACAGTGTCAAAGTGGCACGTCTCCCATTTTGCACATTTCCTGAGAGTACAGGGAGTGAGGACTGGACCAGGACACCCCTTCTCAAACACTGAGGCTATTCTGGCACTGTATTAGACATGCAGTCCACACTTCTCATTGGTCTAAGTGGATCTGGGATTTTCTGTATGGTTTATCTAGAAATCTTTATTGCACCATAAGGTTCTCAGCCATTCAAGCATTTAAGGTGGGCTAGTAGCTTTTACATCTTCAAGGAGGCTGCTGAAGCTCATCTGTGTTCAGTCTGGGGGGGGGGGGGGGGGGTTGTTCACTTCAGTGGATGTGTGTGTGGTGTTGCCTTTAAACATCTAAAGTTTTAAAATCATTTTTTTACTTTTGAAAATTCATGAAATTGTAGGATTAATGCTATGTTAATTAGATTTTTAAAAATTAAATTCAGTAACTGTTCTTAATTGTTCTCTAACTACCTTAAACTCAAACACAGGCAGTTATGAGTGTAAAATGTAGTGAGTTATTAAAAGTTTGTGTATTTTGGTAGGAATTAAGAGTTGTAATGCATATTGTAATTATTTTTGATGATTTAAATGTGTCATTCTCTCTCTCACTTGGACTCTTTCAATTGAAAACCCTGTCAGTACTGCCACTTTTACACCAAAAGACCGTTGCTAGGTGACTGCTGACGTCAGCTGTGGCTACAGAGGAAGGTCTGTGTGTTTAGCTGCCGAGGGCGAACCCCGACCAAACAGGACAAAAGTATGAACCACTTTCTCTCTCTGCAGCCAGAAAACTCCGAACACCAAAGCAGTGAAGTTTGTTCTCATGCTTTCCTTTCTAAACTCCCTACACAATGATTATATGAATGGCTCAATCTAAGTTACTCCAAAACTGTTCCTGTGTCTAACTACAAGGTAAGACTCCCCTTCCCCCTTCTCTCAAGAAAGGCTTGAGCTGTGATGACGTAGGTGAGATTTTTCAGAATGGGGAAAAAATCAGTCACTTGTTTTATCTGCAGAGGTCTCCTGAATTTGGAGACCTGAATTTGGTCCACTGAATATTGTCTAGCTTTGTACACCAAAACCTGCATGAGCTCTTTTTTTAAAAATTTTTAAAAAAATTTTTTTTTTTTCATGCGTGATGTGCATTTGTAAAATTAAAAAATCCTTCAGCGACGGCTCTGGTGGATGGCATGCTCTGGAATAAATACTTATTTGCAAAGTTTTTGTAAAATGATCTCTATAAGGACAGAAAAGGCCAGTTAATTTAAGTAATGAAGTGCAAAATGTTGAGCATAGTGAGACGTGTATGTCTCTGTGTCCCTCTGTGCCTCTGTGTGTTATGAATGACATGTGCTGTCATTAGAAATAAACAGGCCACTCAAGCATGTGCCTTAATAAAGAGCGTGATAGACATCTGTGGCAATCACGTGGCCATTAGTGCCATGAGTGGAGTTAATACTTTAGTAAACACTCTATCCAACTGCTGGCCGTACTCAATATTGAGTCATACTTTTTGCCCGCCCAAAGTGACATGCATGACGCAAAATAAGTCGCCACCAGGTTAATGACAGAAGTCATGAATGTGATGCTCCAGAGGGGGTTCTGATGCATCATTCAGCCCTGTGTGTGTATGCATTTAAATGATTTTTAAAAAAGGGGGGAGGGGGCAGCCATTAAAACTGATGAATTAATACAGTTTTGTAAAATGTTATTGGTTCAAATGCATTATTATTATTATATAACTGTACTATTTATGGTACTGATTATAGTTAATTAAATAAATCAAAGGTAAAACATTGAACATTTTATTACGCATGTTGTGTAAAAACAGGGTGTTGTCTAACCTGGATACACAACAGTTTAAATGTGTTCTGAGCAGTGAGTTAAACTGTTTTAAACATTTTGTCAGCTGCTATCAGTGAAGGGCTGGGGGTGAGTTTAGTTTCAGCCACTTAAAAAGCACAAGCTAAGTTGTAAAGTCTTTGTGTTCCATTGCTGTGCAGAGATGACCGCTGTGCTTTACATGATAAACAATTGTTTATTTCCCCATAGAAGTGCATGGCTGCAAAACCTACATTTCTGCTCTTGTTTAGAAAACTGTGTCCCATCTTTGTTACGGGATGTTTCTTTTAACTGGACAGCTAACCAGTGGTATATTCAAGAGAGAACATTTAGAAATAGATTTTTTTGTTTTGATAGGAGCCTGCTATTATAGTCCAAAAAAAAAAAAAAAAATATATATATATATATTTATTTAAACTGTTGAACGGCCCCCTCAGAACCCTTTTGGGACATGGAGTGTATTGGAACATTTTGTTGCAGAAGCCAGGGTTCTTCAGCGGCGGTTTTTGGAGATGTAAAAGAACAGCAAAGCCTTTGCTCTCCCACATGCTCTGGGTAGACTGTTGGGTATGGAGAGGAGTGTGTGTGCATGCATGTGCCCTGGGAAGCTAAGATTCTGTGGTGTTGGCCTCTTTAGTGATAGACAAGCAGACCTGATCAGCAGTGCTTAATGACAACAGATATGAGAGTCTGTAGACACATAGGCTCTGGTGTACAACAATGAGCCCTATCCATCTCCATATATCATTTTCTCTATAGGCATCATGGCTCACGTGCAGCTGCTGTGTGCCCTTGATGACAGGCTTGAGAGTTAAAACCTGCTAAGAGCAGCAATGTACGCAGGCTAAGTGGTTTAACTTTACTCAGCAACATGCTTCCCACACAGATCCTGCAACTTTCTAAAAATAATTACTTTTAAAGCACAGTAAGTGGTTTTGTTAACTTTTGCTTTACCTTTACAGTCCCATTTAACCATTTTGTGAAAAAAAAATCTTAATTGTGTTGGTTTTTGTAGCAAAATGTTCATAATTAATTTTACTGTACCATTTACCCTACCTTTCTACATTTCTTAAAATTAAACAGGTTTTTGTTTCTGCGCCATTTATATTGAGTGATGTGATTCATCACTGTTTGGACAGACAGCCTTGTTCAAAAAGTAGTTCATGCTGAAACATCTCCAGCCTGGAAATAAGTTCCATCTTAATTGGGGGAATAAACCTTTCATTTCTACTTCAACTTACCATTGAAAAAAATTATTTATGGCTTTTTCTGCAGCTTACTTACTTACAAAAGGCCAAATGGGAAACTATACAGTTTAAAAAAAACTTTAAAATATTTACACTACATTAAGTTCTTAAAAATACACTACATTAAATTTTTATAAATGTGAAATATTTGGTATCCCATAATTTGTGTCCTTTAAGGAATTATAATACCTTAAGGTGTTATGTGCTTAACTGTGCTGTTTATGGCAAACTATCTAGACTGAACTTGAGGGAATGAAGATATGATTTGTCAGACCATTTTGTTAAACCATACAATGCTATTGGTTTAATTCCCAGCCATGTAAAGAATGTTATTTGTTTTTTGGGCACAGTCAGAAAACCTCTTTTTTGTGTAGGTAAATAAAGTTAATAGATAAACCAGACTGCTTGTATTGTTATTATTTGGAGAGAAAGAGGGGTAGAAACCATCTCCAGAATATGTGTATGGCCTGGCAAGCTCCACAAGATGTTAGACTTGTTACAGATTTGATCTAAATCAAGAAAAATTATGAGGCAACATGAAGAATAAAGAGAAGCTGTGTTTGTGGAGATTTTAAGTTGGATGTCCTCATGCATTCTCCTTCAAAGACCTGTTGTTTGAATGCTCTACATTTCTCACAGATAACCTTAAAGACCTTATAGTTGCTATCTTTTGATTGATATTCTGCTTGACCTTTAGTTGAAGACTGGGGTACTTAAAATCATTTAGGCAGTTCATAGGCCAGTAACTTTATTCCAGTTTTTTTTTCCACCCATTTATTTTTAATTTTTTTGAGTGGGTTGGGGGATGTCTCTACCTATAACTCAAGAGATGACCACATGCCATGTTCTTGTTGTTTTTGTCATCATTAAAAGTATAAGTGAATGTACTTTTGGTGATAATAGTTTCAAGGATCCTTGGGAATGAAATGGAAAGTTTTTTTTCCCCTCCTTTTTTTGCATTCTTTAGATGCCTGGCTCTTTTAGTGTTGAAGAGATGTGATGTTAGTGCAAATTGACACCACATGTAAAAATTAGCGGCACTGGGAGAAGATAACGGATAACTTGTGTCTCAAAATGGTTGCCGGCAAAATGCAAACAATGATATTTATCATATCAACATCTGTTGGGTTTGAGAAGAAAAGGGAATTCTTGGAGCTTTTGATGAACACAAAGTGTTTAAAATATGTTAAGGGAGAAAAAAACATTGCATTTGCTTTCTTCCTGTAAAATAACTACTCAGTTCTTTTTTTCTTCTGAACTTTCCATGCATCAGCAGCAGTCCAGGAAGACTTCGTTCTACATCACTTTGCCCTGACCTTTGGGAGTCTTTGCAGGAAATGGTAAAATTAAAAATAATGAAATGTCTAACCAGTTGGATGAGAGAAACTATCCAGAATCTAAAGGGCCAGATAAGTGAAATGAAAAATCTGTCTTTGTAAGGGAAAAATATTTTGCTTCGTAATTCAAAATTAAATGTACATCATTGTTCAAACCCTGATTTTATGATCTTGTCCAATTTTAACATCAGAAACATGTTTTAATAGTTGGTGGGTCCCAATGATTTTCATGCAAGAAGCAACAAGTTGTCAGTTCTGATATAGCTGTATTTGCATAGTTTGTATTGGTGGGATTAGAAATTTGTAGAGCTGCACCTTTTATATATAATTATACTCATGTACTATTGTTACACTTATTTATCATGCTGCTTTTTGTATTTTTACTTTGCATTTCAGTTTTTTGAGGATGATTTTAAAATATTTAAAAATTAACTTTTGGCCTCACAATGCACACAATTAGTCCAGTTTGTATTGTTATACCAAAATGAATTATGAGTAAACTGAACTAAGATATTCAGTGGATTTGGCCCTGGGTCGGAAGATTGTTTCTTCCGGCTTTGATTCCCTCACAAGTAGGTTGCCCTGAGGTACCCTTGAGCAAGGTACCATCCCCGTCACTGCTCCCCGGGTGCTTTCAATAGCTGCTCCCTGCTGCACGTGTGTATGGATGAAACGCAGAGGTTGAGTTTTGTTGTGCTGTGTTGCGTTTCTCAATGACAAGGGTAGTCACTTCCACTTCACTTCCACTTCCATTCACACCTTAGAATTTAGGAGCAGCCACTCTGGGGGGGAACAACAGTGAAAATACAGATCTTTTTCTAGTTCCAAATACAATGGAACCTCTAGTTGTTTTAAAACTCTGGATGCGACCCGAATGTAATTTCCCAATAAGATTTTATATAAACACGATTAATCTGTACCAGACTGTACAAACTTTTTTGTTTTTTTTATTTTTTAAGGGATTTAATTTAGCTCCAAAGTTAAGACGTTTCCTTTATTCTGCAGATGATGAACCCAAAACAGTGATCAAGAAATTGATAAAAGTCCCATTCCCACACTACTCCCTGGATGCTGGATGTATGGATGCCCAACATCTTCCTTGTTGAATAGGTTAAAGGCAGAGGAAGCATTTGTTGTGGTGCTGTGATGTGGTGTTAATGCATGGCAGTTTGAAAACTGTACAATTAATTAAAAAAATTTAAAACACCACTACAGAAATTGTGACCTTCTTCAAAGGCACCTTGTATTATTCAAAAGAAGTTGCTGTTTTGATAAATGAAATTTCTGGGCTGTTAAAACTTGCCCATTTCATGTTCAAAGATAAACTAAACCTTGAAAGTGTTAGAGAAAGTGAGGATAATTTCACCATCAATGGAGATTGAAGGAAATTCATGGTGTTTGGTAACCTGTAGTGCACACCTTGACAATTTCCAGAAAGATACCAAGTGCATTTGGAGGATATGGAGTAAATACATGACATAAAAGATTAGCATGGTGACCATATTTACAAAACTGACAGAATTATTACTGGTGAAAGTATTTACATTTTTTTTTCTTTTGTTGGGCACATGCTACAAGCTAAATACATATAGAATTTGGCCAAAGACACAGATTTTCAGGTACTTCTGAACATGGCTGACAAAAACTTTTTTTTTTTTTTTTGCTAATAAATGAAAAGTCTGATTAAATTCCAAAGTTAAAGCTTGGAGAATGTTAAGTTCCCTTTACAGAATAGGTTCTCAGTCTCTTCAGTTAGAAAAGAACAAATTTTGGGTATGGTGCAACTTGTACTAAAACCTGGCTGACAGTCATTTATTGCTTGTTGAGTCCTCAGTTTTTATCCATTGTAAAGCTTGATTTTAATTTACCGTCTCTTATGCAACTTGTAGAATGTTGAATCAAATAATGTTGCGCATTATCTTTTTTTATTGATACTGAGATTTCTGGAGATTTAATGCTGCAATACAGTATCTGCGTAATTTGAACTGTCTCATCAAGCACAGTTGGCAAGAAAAACAAAAAGTGTTTCTTCAAGCCCAAGAGGGATTAATTTGTCAGCAGGCCTCCTCCCTCAGAATCTGGTGTAAAGTTGTCATGTGTACACTGGATTTAAATGAGGGCTTACTTGGTCACCTGAGAACTGCATTAAAGTGAAGAGAAGCACTACAAAATCCACACCTCCACCTATGGCTGTGGCCTAGCGGTTAGGGAGTTGGCCCCAGGATCAGAAGGTCATTGGTTTTAATCCCAGAACAGTAGGTCGCCCTGAGGTACCCTTGAGCAAGGTTCCGTCCCTGTCACTGCTCCCTGGGTGCTTTCAGTAGCTGCCCCCTGCTGCACGTGATTGTGTGTGGGTTAAATGCAGAGATCTATTTTGGGGGGCAACGGTGTCCCAATGGTTAGGGAGTTGGGCCCAGGATTGGATGGTTTTGGGTTAGAATCCCAGGCCAGTAGGTTGCCCTGAGGTACCCATGAGCAGGGTAACGTCCCCCTTACTGCTCCTCGAGAGGTTTCAATAGCTGCCCCCTGCTTGCACGTGTTTGTGTGTGGGTAAAATGCAGAGGTGTAATTTCGTTCACATGTTTGTTGTGCCATGTACTCACAATAACAAGAATGGTCACTCTCACTTTGCTTCACAATTGACCTAATGAGATATCAAAAGGAAATGGAAATATCTCTTGACGTTTTTCTAATTTCACATCCTTTCCTTTAAATTTGGCTTTGAGAATGATCATTCTTTATTTCTGGTGTCAACCAGAAAATGGGTTTCCCCCTTGTTTTTGCAATCATTTACTTTCAGCAGTTACTTTGTCTTTCTTTAATTTGAATAATTATTTAATGGAAATTAATTATTTTGCCCAAAACCTATTGAAAGCGTTGGTCTCTATGATGTGAGCACCTTAGCATGTAAAGCTAAGGTGCTCACCATGGGAACAGCAGTTCCACTAATAAGTTCCTCTTCTCCCATGTGTTAAATGCCAAGTTGACCTCATTCAGCCTCTGTATCTCTCATCCTATGTAGCACTTCACTCCCACAAATCAAAGATTATAGAATGTGCATTTGAGGACTTTTATGTGTGGATAGCCATTATCCTTGAACAGAGTATACCGTATAGTTTAAGTCATATAAGTCATGTATGTACAAGTATGTAAGTAATTGTTTAAGCCCTTTCTTAAGAGTCACCTTAATATTTGTTATGGCTGGGATGCAAAGCTATTTTGCAAAACCAATATACTGGAATATCATTATAGATTGTTTCTGTACAGCCACATATATTTTACATTAACTAGGGTTGCAAAGGGACAGAACATTTTCTAGGAAATTTTCTTGAAAGTTTCTGAAATATTACACTTTGCAAATGTCATTTTTAACTTTAACTGTGAATAGATCTTTATTCAACTCTTTAATTGAACAACAAAGACACTTAGCATATCGGAATTATTTTCAAGCTATCTACTATAAAACAGTAGCAACAACATTTACATGCTCTGTTTTAGGCTAACACACCTACAATTTTGCAATTTTCCCCATTTATTCCCACATACTTCAATATATTCCCATTAATTGTTATGAAATATTTTCAACTTCCCATAAAAGTTCCCATATTTTTGCACTATTGGGGGTGTGTGTGTGTGTGTGTGTGTTTTTATGGGTACTTACTCTCTAGGAATACAATATGTTGTATCTCAGGCCTTTCATCTGAATAACAAAATGTGCTAAAAAATTGGCTCTTAGATTGATTTACATTTCAATACCAAACAGCAGTGGCTAAGAATTACTAGACTGAATGGAGAAATTGCGTGATTTAGTCCCACTTTAATGCTTTCTTTAGTAAAAGTGACTTTGTCATTGTGAGCAATTAAATAAAACAAAATGCATTCTCCGGACACTAACGAGTCACATGACACCAGGGAGGAAAAATGGCCGTTGTGGGTCTCTGGAAGTTGCAATTAAAAGTGGTTTCTGAAAGAAACTTTCTCTTTGTAAGCCTTTGAGATGATGAACATTTTACACAGCGCTTTTGGAACTCCCAGACCTATTAAGGTTAGAGAGCAGTGTAACCCACCCATCTATTAATGTTTCTCATATACAACAACAAAAACCATTCATGCAGGCTGTCCATTCAAGTGTTTTAGCGATGGTCTGAGAGTAGTGCAGGAAATTTTGTTTATTTTTGTAAAAGTGTTTATGGTTGGTCTCATCCTGAAGCCTGAAACTCTAGGCCAAACATGATTATTAATTTAGTTAGAAATTTTAATTAGTAATTAAGTTTCACTGATTTTCTTGACTGATTACTTCTTGAGCCATGAGAGAAGTTTTCTGAATGTCACAAAAAAAAGCTGAAAAGGGTGGTTCATGTCTTTTTAAGACCTGGCAGCACAAACATAGAAAGAACCAATTGCCATTTTATACCTCCTTCTCTAACTTTCCTACGAAGTTAAACCTATTGCCTGTGTCTCTCAGCCTCCTCTTAGTCTTGATGGCCAAAAATAACAGCAATATCATGTTAATCTTTGCCAGCACAGGACAATTTTAGTATAACCATAAAATAAGTCGTTACACTCTCACTTGGCATCAAATTGGCATTTTTAAGGTGTTTCGCAAGGCATTATTTGGGCAAAATTCAACTTCTAATAAGTTTCAGGTATTGTAAACCAAATTGTTTTGGCCATATCAAAGTATAGTGAGTTAACTGACATTAACCTGTTATCAATGTAAAGTGCCTTGGGGCAACTTTGTTGTAAAAGGCGCTATACAAGAATAAATTGAATTGAATTGAATTGAATTAAACAGATCTTGCACATTTCACAGGAAGGCGCAAACTAGGAAGCTGTTAAATGGACCCATGGTATGTTGTGACTTTTAATGTGGACAGTTAAGTCAGGTTTTGACTCGTCTGTGGTTGTCAGATAAAATGTGCTGCAGCTTATGGTGCAGGTGTGTAAGTATGGCTGAAAAGTTGAACGGGTAAGGTTGGCATAGACACAGAATCTTTCACAGCCTGCCTGACACAGCTTTGTGTGTGTATGTGTGCTGCATAAATTCCTCAACAAAACAAACCAACAGAATTACAGATATTGTCAAGAATGCATGCTTTTTAGACTTCGTATGATTTGAAATGTTTTCACGGTTGAAATTTCTTTTTTCAAAATCTGAAATTTTACAAAATTTAAATAACTTTTTAAAAAACGTTTTTGTATTTTGTATTAGGATCTCTAGTCAACCAAAGGTTACATCAGTGTTTTCAATGTATTTTATTTGAGAAAGAATATGCTATGCTTAGTATGAGCCAAGAACAAGTAAGTTGCTAGGCCTTGCAAAAGTTAGAAATATGACTTTCTTCAAAACGCCAGTGTGGCAAAGAACTGAGGTTAAGCTTGTATCGATATTTCATGCAAGGACAGCACTGTTGGTATTTATGAGTGTGCTTTAACATCATTACCCAACACATTGCAACCATCCTGTAATAATCATAATTTTGGCTTTTTATTTTTATTTTTTTCATTATTTTATGAAAGTTATTGTTAGAGAAGAAAGCAATGCCCTGTGATTTCTAAAAAGTGTTCAGTAGAAGTTGAGCGCATGGTGAAATGTTTGTTCTTATCTTTTAACAGGGACTGTTGGAATTAGCAAATATTATTAGAGTTTAGAGCTGTTAAAAAGACAAAAAAACTAAATGTATTAAGTTGCAGTCCTGTATGTGATCTGTGTCACATGATGATGAATAGCATAGGGGCAGCGGTAGCCTAGTGGTTAAGGCGTTAGCCACAGAATCGGGAGATTGTGGTTTCAAACCCCTTACCAGTGGGTTGCCCTGAGGTACCCTTGAGCAGGGTACGGTCCCCGTTACTGCTCCCGAGCGCTTTCGTAGCTGCCCCCTGCTGCACGTCGGGTGTGTTTTTGCATGGGTTAAATGAGATCCAGTTTCGTTGTGGTTCACCATGTGCTGTGCTGTGTGTACTCATGACAAGAATAGTCACTTTCACTTTTTCACTTTCACTTTCATACACAATCATACAGATACTGACCAATGCTGCTTGTAACAGAAGTGCAGTAAGCTCTTTTGTCCTTTGCTTTGACCAGTAAAATTCAGAAGCCACCAGCATTATTTATTCATTAGTTTTTCAGACTTTAAATTGATGTTAATAAACATGTAAACCTGCAAGTTAAACTACCTAATTTTTAGGTATTGTTCATGATCCGTTATGGTGTATAGCTGTGTCTCATAAAAACTCTCACATTGGTAGAAAAAAAACTAGAATAAGGGTGTAGGAATCATATTATAATTTAACACTCCTACCTGAATTTTGCTAGGTATAAGAAGCTGTAAAAGATGGCCTAGTGCTTAACTGACGGATGAATAATTGTTCATGAAAACCATGTGCCTTAGGCCTGGAGGCCTGCACACTTCTTTGCAAATGATTTACTTGTCAACAGACGATTTCTCAGGGGGTGCTGTGATGGATGGCAACTTGACCGGCGATGCTGCTGATGGCTGGAAGTCTATACGCCCCAAGACACGCACTGCGACCCTGTTTATGTGAGCAGTCTGTCCTCACTGATCCCCTTCCCCCATCCCCCAGATGTTCCCTTAAAAGGCCTCTAGCCTGAGACGATCTGGCAGCCATGGCCATATCAGGTAGAGCCTTCCTGTTGTGCTCTGTCTTCCTCTCCCTCAGCAGTGTCCTTCACGTAATGAGTGCCAGGCCTATCTGTGTATACTGCAATGTTTTACCCTATTGGCAGGAGGTAACCAGTTCAGATCCTGATAATGCTGGGAGATTATATATTTTTGTGTGTTTAGAGCTTTTATTTAAACTAAAAAAAAAAAAGTGTAAAAATACAACAGTAATAAAAACAGGAAAATTACACTTTACCCTTTATTTTATTGAATACTGCAACTTTTACTGAATTACATTGAATTACACTCCAGCACTTGTTTAGCAGGTTAAAAATCTCTACAAGGCAACACTATTAAGGCTCAAATTTTTTTTCTGTGCTTTAATGAATGAGAGAAATCTACACCAGCAGGATCTGATAAGTGCTCTTTCAGGTAGTTTAACTTTATATTATATTATTATTATTATAATATAATTTTTTCTTCTTTCAATACTGCTCCCCTTGAACTACTGATATGAGAAGCACTCACTAATGGGGCTATACTTCAGTTAGACCGAAGAACAAAAAAGGGCTCAAAATGAAAAGGTTAAATAAACTGGCCTATACGAATAAACAGAATGATATGTGTAGGGCTGAGAGAGCAGCAGAGTCTTGCTGGCTGTAGAGTTTTTTTCACAGAGCACTGCTTAGTTTAGTGGAACAAGTCGATATGTCTCACACTCATGCTAGAGTCCTCTGTGTTTTTGGTCTTAGTGTAGGAGCTTTCAGGCTTAACCTAGATTTATTTGGATTCAGCTGGATTAATTTATTTTCTGGTATTTTATATAATACACATACTACAGGTGCACACACTGAGGGTTTGTGTGGCAATCTCAAAGCAAAGATTTTGAGAGTGACACACACAAATTTTCACAGTTGCTGCCTCAGTTTTTATGATGACAGTTTGCATTTCATCAAATATATCATATGCACTCTGTCTGATTGAGTTAGAATTTAAGGTTTTAAGGCTTTCTGGTTCATTTTTTGTGAAAAGGCCTCAGGGTGCCCAAGAGAGTCCAAGAGTGTTCTGGATTGGCAGTAGGCAGGTGTGAGTGAATCTGCATGCACAGTGAAACAAAGACTTTTGGAGGATGGCCTGGTGTCAAGAAGGGAAGAAAGCATCAGGGACAGACTGATATTCTTCAAAAGCTACAGGGATTGTACTTTAATCCCATATAGAATTTGTGGTCAGGTGGGTGGACAAACAAAAACCTATGAATTATGAAAACTCTGAGCTTTGATTATGCAAGAATGGGTTGCCATCAGTCAGGATTTGGCCATGAAGTTGATTGACAGCATGCTGGGTGAATTGCTAAGGTCTTTTCCTAAAAACACTGAAGCAGCAAACCTTGCAAACCAATGCTCATCATTCTTAAAATTTTTGGCCACAGGTGTGTGTGTGTGTGTGTGTGTGTGTGTTTGGCACTGAAAAGGAACTTTTGCTTTTTGTGGGGAAAAATAAAAACAACAACTGGCTTACAACTCACAATTTTTCACACAAGTAATTGGTGACTAAAATCTCCCTTGGTCTGATCCCATTTTTGTGCTGGCTTGCTGACTCGTGCGACGGTGGCTATTTTTTGTGTCTGAAGGCCCCGAACAAAAGCAGAATGGTAATGGGCCATTTGAGCTTGAAACATGCCATTGTGGGAAAAAGTTCATCATTGACGTAATAGTGTTGACCTTCCTCAGCTTGTGGCATTTTTGTTGTTCCTGCAAACACGTGTTTGTCATTATGCAAGCTCCATGCTGTCTGGCACAATGCCAAGAGCTCTGCACCAGGGAGACTGACAGTTTAACAAGGTTTCTATACTGAGTCAATAGCTTTTCTGGTTTGCAACTGTGAAGTATAATATGTTTCAGCTTCTTTTTTCTTCATAACTCTTTTTTGCAGGAATGGGGGCATCAAACACCATAAAGGAGGGTAAATATGGTAATAAAGGCTTTATATCTTAATGACAGCACACTCCAATTTATGCTGCAGAGGCCCAGATTTCACTGCCAGGGCACATTATATACTCTCTGCCTCATGAATGAGCCAGAGAGCCACCCTGTGGAAAAGCCTGAAGGCCTGAGGCTGCACCTTTTGAGGTCAGAGATGGATGTAGAGGGATGGGTGGGGGTCTTTCAAAGGCCTATATATAGGTGTGGTTGGGATACAGGGCTGGGGAGGTGCAGCTGTGAAGAGGCTGCGCAAGGCTTAACAGTATGCTGCTTAGCTGGATGACGCTGCTGGCCAGAAATCTACATCTGGTTGTGCTGGAGGCAGGTGGCCTCATACAGGCCAGCTGTAAATGAAGGAGAAGCCAAAGCAGCTGCTCAGACTTGGGGACTTAATGTAAAAAAAAATTTATTTATTTATTTATTTATTTATTTTTTTATGACTGATGCTCATGTGAACACGCACCACAGATAGAGGTCAAATATTATTTTCACTGATGGACTGGGCTTAAGACTGCCTATGTGTATATAAAAATTATTTTGAACTCTGATAACGGCTAATTTCTGCAAATGTTATTACTTCTACACATTCACAGGAAACATGTTGAGAGAAAAAAAGCCCCAAATGCCAACGATTTGAAAGGTGAAGCTCCCAGGAACCCATTATCAGTGTTCAGTGCTTAGCGACATGGGTGAGGTAAGGAAGGCTGAAACCTGACCACCACTGAACAAGATGCACAAGCTGAAATGTCAAGATTGGACCAAGAAATATCTCAAGTTTTTTTCAAAGGTTTTAAGGACTAATGAGTGACTTTTGACTGACCAGATGGATGTGCACATAGCTGGATCAGTAATGGGCACAGAGCTCCACTTCGACTCCAGCAAAGGCTGTTATTAAAGATGAGCTAGTTGGGCCTTTTCGGGTTGAAGATGGACTCAGAATCAACTCCCAAACCTACTGCCAGTTTTTAGAAGAAACATTTTTTTTCTAACTTGTTCAGGAAACTGCATCTTTCAAGAAGACCATGATTTTTATGCAGGGCAGTGCTCTATCACATGCATCAATGTACTCCACTGTGTGGCTGACCAGTGAAGGCCTTAATGATGAAAGAATAAAGACATGCCCCCTTCCTCACCTGACCCAAACTCTGTTGTGGACTTGTGGGCTCTTCTTAAACAGGAGGAAAACGGTCCACCTCTCTGAAGAGTGTCTGGGAGGCTGTGGTTGCTGCTGCACTAAAGTTGATTGTCAACAGATGAAACTGACAGACTCAATGAAAGGAAGGCTTAAGACAGAAGAAGGCTTCAAAGGAAGGGTAGCTATATTGGTCACTGATTTTTACATTTTATTATTATTATTTTTTTTCATGTAAACATTTAGAGTTTTTATTAATCTCACAACAGATGAAAATTAACAAGTGAGATTGGAACATTTTCATTTGTCATTTAGTTGCATAATAAGTTTGCACACTAATAGTTGCTTAATAACTGTGCACCCCTGAGAATGTTCACACTCGTATTTTCTTTGTAAAACGTTCAGGTTTCAGGCTTATTAACATTTTGGCTTGACTAATAGCACTGTATTTTTTAAATTAACATTTAAATTAAACCTCAAAATACTCACGTGCCTAATAATTGTACACACAATGTATTTACAGTTTATAATTAAATTATGTTTTGTCTATTAAATTTACAAACATATCTATAAATATAAATCAAGATTATGTATTTTTCTAATCCAGGTAAATTTAGCTCCAAATTCTGCACACACAAAAAATCTTAACAGTTAAAACAGATGCATGGACATTTGGGTGTGTTAGTGTTATTGTCTGTCTGTGATTTATAATTACACATTCTCTACATGGAAAAACCTTCTTCAAAATTTAATCTACAATTACAATTGTTTTGATGTCATTAATAAAATACAAAAGTGAAAATGTAAAATGTTTAATTTTGCCAGCATGTCAAGCAAAGTATAATGGACTATAAACAGAAATATGCCATATTTCATGTTCACTGTATCTATTGAATAAACCATGCAAAAGTTAGAGAAAGTCTTACCCTCCTTAGAGAAAGAACTAAGGAGAATTGGAAGCACACTTCTGGACAGTCCTTCTAGATCCAAACACTAACTTTCCCTTGATCGTAAACCTGTGTTGCAGTATATTCGCTGTCGCACATATGCTTTCTTATAGCCTTGTACATGATTACATGTAAGGGTTTGTCCCATATGTACATGCACGCTAATGTACATTGAGACTCTACAAGAAATGGGCATTTAAACTCATACTCAACATGGTTACTTCTGTTTCTTCTGACGTCATGAGTGTTGTAAGAAGGCAGCTCTGGTTTCCTCACTCAATCATTTGCACTTAGGGTATTAATTTCAGTCCTGCAAGGGCAGGGACACTAGAGCTTTTCTCCACCCCTGAGGGCCCTCTGTTTAGGGCCATGCCGACGCATTAGAGAAAGGGCTGTTAGCAGGCCAGCAGTGCATAGACGCATGGCAATGTAGAAGCCGCCCAAGCTCATACCTCATTTGGCCAGGACCAGCCCCTTCTGGCCACTTGAAAGAATGGCAATAGTAGTCAAGTGTTTAAAAAATGGCAATTTGGAAACAAGTTATTTCATTGTTAACATCCAGGGAAATTCCATTGATTTTTCGGTATTTCTACATAAATAAGATGTAAACGGAATCATTCCAAGTGGGTTGTTGTAAAATACTCTATTCTAAAGGAATACATGTACTGAGTCAGAATTGTTCAGTCTAAGGTGCAAGATGGGGCCTAAGTGGACTGTCAGATCAACAGCTTGAGCTTTTTGTCATGTTACTTAAAATATTCCTGAATAATTTTTTAGTGCACTAGGGTATATTATCCTACTGAAAAGGCCACTGCCATTAGGGAATACTATTGACATAAAGTGGCTTACTTGTTCCACAACAATATTTAGGAAGTATGTGAATTCCTGTAACTCATGAATGTCCTGGACCCAAGGTCACCCAGCAGAACACCTTTCAGACATAATCTAACCACCATCTCTTACCAGTAGGTTGCCCTTAAGTATCCTTGAGCAAAGTACCGTCCCCATCACTGCTCCCTGGGTGCTTTAAGTATAGCTGCCCCCTGCAGAGTGTGTTTATGGGTTAAATGCAGGATTTTGGTATGGTTCACTGTGTGTTGTGTTGTTGCAATGGTGGCCTTATGGTTAGGGATTTGGCCCCAGAATTGGAAGGCCATGGGTTCGAATCCCACACTGTTAGGTTGCCCTGAGTTACCCAAGAGCAAGGTACCGACCCCATTACTGCACCCTGGGTACTGGATAAAGCTGCTTCCTTAAATTCAAAGGCTGCATTTTGCTGTGGTTCACTGCATGTTGTGCTGTTTCACAATGACAAGTTGTCACTTTTCACTTTTCATTTTTCTTATTTGCATAGTGCATCCTAGTTTCATTTGGATGTAAACAAAACCCAGTTTGCACAGTTGGCTTGTTTCTTTACTCCATGGGCCTTTTCTGATGCTAAACATGCTATTTGTAGATTCTTTTTGAAATGTGTTGCCAAAATCCCAGACCGGCTCTAACTGGTCAGCATCCCCATACACAGCAAACTGCAATGCACTGTTTAAACAACTATAGCCAGCATAAACATATCCTGCAATTAGAGCTGAGGCTCTTGTATGGGACCTAACTAGATAGAGTGGCCCCTGAGCAAAGTTATTTCACAAGAAACAAAAAATGATGGTAAATTCGCAATAAGGTTTTAGCCAAAATACATATATTAATCATGTTGATTTTGGAGGGGTATAACCAAAGCAAAATATAACTTATGGTACCAGATTCCACTGCAGGTAGACTGGCCACTATTGTTTTGTTTTTACAATGGTAGAAGATTATGGTGTTATTGTCAAAGTGAGAGTAAAGCAAGGATGTCTAATTGGTTTATTTAGTCCGTGTAATATAGAAATAAAATTCCCTTTGGCAACAAGTATGAAGTTCTGTAAAAAAATGTTCTGCCAAGGTTCAGGTTTTGTCCTTGGCTGATGGCAGTCCTTTCCATCTGTTCTCAGGAGCCCCCTAGCCACTTAAACTGCATTAAAAAGATTTTTACTTTTTTATTTATTTATTTATTTTTTTTTTTTTATTGCTCATTTAATTCTGCATTTTGAAACAACTCAACAAGCTGCTACATAATCAAACCAAGATCAAGACCAATTTGTGCACAGTGCTAGTGACCATTTGATAACCTTCCTACCCCCACAGCAGACGCTAGCCAAGCCGGTCAGACAGCATGCTGCTACAAGCGTCAACTTTGGGGTGTGGGGGGTGGGAGTTCACAGCCCATCTCATGTGAAAGATTAGATGCAAGCCCTCACTCTCATTCAATCTTGTTTGAAATTGTCTTGCCAACATGAAAACTCTTTTGTTTTATGGATACACAATGTGCCATTGTGAGGGGGACTGTGCTTTCTGGTCAAGGCAAAACCAACACACTGTCCTGCATGTGATGTCATTATAGAAACGTTTTCAAACACTCCCCATGGAGAACAGTCCATTACCTCATCATAGCTGGTGTTAATAATTGATAGGGCAGCAAGTGAGGCATCAACCCATTTGTAGTGTCTGTTTGGTGGTGAGTGGCTACATAAGTCATCTGGTGTGAGGAAGCAAACACACACACACTTTCACTGTGAGCCTTTGGAAGTCCCAGCTTTGTAATTTGTTATAGATTTCGTTTCATTTTACAGCCTCTGGACAACACCTGGAGTTTGTGGTTATGGTAGTGGGAAACAGGAGCCTTCTGTACAACCCCCACCGCTCTCCTAGAATGTACCATATTCCTGAGATCCACCTGTTCATGGCAAAGTAAGAAAATTCTATGGTGCTGGTGGATACCATTTCACTACAGATTAGACTCAAAATGTATATTTTGAAAGGTTAGGCAAATTTAAAGGCTTTGGTGCATACCTTTTTACATTCATGTTGGCTATTGTATGTGTGACATGGCTGGATTTCTCATGAATTAATTTAATATTCTTTTGGGTTAATGGAGACTTCAGACTGGGCAGACAACCTTGTGTTTGGAAGGCAAACTGGCTGGCTGCAAGAGCCAGGAGTTTCCCACACTTGCAGCAGCTCCAGAGAGGCAGTGAGGGGTGTTAGGCTGCTTTGACGTCAGCAGACGGACACCCACAGAAAAGTAGACAGGGACAACAGCGCTCACTGCATTCTCTTCTCTGCTTTATACACATATGGTCTCTGTGTGTGTGTGTCTCTCTCTCTGCATCTAAAAAAAATAAGGTGCATTAATTGACATATTTAAATAATTTATACTAGCATGTTTTGCCCTTTGTACAAGTTTTCCCTTGAATATTGCTACTTTTAATTCAAAATATAAATGTACTGAATAAAAAAATATATAAACAGTGAAAGTCATGCACTTGCTTTGCTTATGCTTTGACATGATTCACAAATAAATCTGTTGGATCCTATGCACTGAAGAAAAAACTTCACAGGATTTAGAAAAGACTAAACTAGACAATTTTCACCTCTGAAACAATGTAATGCTCACTTTGAGGTGTTGCTGTTTATGCTCGCTCTGTCTGCTGACCCAGTCCAGCCATACAAAACCAGCTTCAGACTATTGACCCTTCGAGGCCTGGTGTGTTTAGTGGCTCCTGGGATTGTGATGGCATCCTGCATTAAGGAAACAGCATTGATGGTTGTATCGATTTTGTTTGAGCTTACACCACAGAAATTGTGAATGAGTCTAAATGAAAATAAATTTCATATATTTATAATCTGTTATAAATGAGACACACCTACACAGTTTGTAAACTGGACATCCTTCGTTTACTGTTAATCATTGTCTGTCTTTTGTCAATACCACCTCATTTCACCTTTGCTGTACATTTCTGTCTGTTGTATCTATAATTAGATCACTGACATGTGAGCAGTCTGCAATGTAATTAGCAGCATAGTTATCAAAGCAGATGTTTGATGAGGCAAAGGATCAGGTATATGATCCAAGGCATTGTGGCTCATTGGCAAAAAGTAATGTGCAGCAGATGGGAGGTCATGTTTTTGTCTGTGCAATAGCAGTGACATGCCGGACATATTTTGAGATAATTGGCTGAGGTTATCCATCAAGAACTGATCTACTTTCTATTGTATATTGTTTGAATAAACCTTTTTGCACATTCTCGCTTCAGGACTACATTTTTGAAGTGTGTGAAAGTATAAATACCCTCATGAGTTGTTGTTATTCTCACAATATACCCGTAGCATTTCAACTTTCCTGGAAAGCGCTTAATGTTTTGCCTGTGGACTGCAATAAAGAAAGAGAAATTTGAAACTCAGTATATGGGTGGGTTTACGACTCAGCATGCATTCTGTTAGTGGATTAAGGGCACTCGCACAGTTCTCTATTGCCCCCACTCTGTCCATAGCCCATATCTATGTTTGTCGAAAAACTATAGAGGTCTTAATTCAGTGTAATCTCTGCTTTAGCTAGTTGTGGGGGGAAAAAGGGGAGTAAAATATGTCATTTAAATATAATATAAATTAATGTCATTTTAGCTTTCCCTCCTATAAACAGCTGTAAAATTTAACTATATTGTTCTGTAATTCTTGGTGAGCCTAGTTTTGTACTTGTAAAGGAAAGCTTGTTGGCTTCAAGGCTCAACGTTTGTGTTTCACAACAGTCTTTTTTGAACATCGTGTTCATTCAGTTGATTTAGGCTTTACACAGTGAGGTATTACTAGACATTGTTGAGGAAAAGCAGTAATTGAGCTCAGAGTATGCTCAAGTAATAATGGCATTAAAATACTAGTATTAAAATCTATTTTACCTGCGTTAAAAAAAGTTAACAATAGCAATAACCAATTAGAATTTGTTGGGTTTTTTTTTTAGAATTTTAAAATATGTTAACAGCAGGAATTAAAATACATACGTTCTTTTTTTTAAGTATTGCTATTTTGGCTAAATATTTGACTCAAAGGCAAGAAAAAGTCTTTAGATGTCAAAATTAACCATATGCTCACATTGAATCTGCTTCCTGTCATACACTATACTTTTAAATTGTCTTTTGCCAACTGGCTGGTTATGTGTATGTAGCTAAGTGTGTCTATTAGCCATAGGCCTAGTCCGATCTATGTAGCCGCTCTCCTCTGATGTGTTGAGAAAAAGAGATGCGAGTGTCCACAACATCATCAACCGTAAACAATTCCTCTCCTTCCGACCAATCTCCTCCATGGCCCACTTCCGCCTACCAGGTTGCCATGGAGTTTGTACCATTATTTGCATGGCCTCTGTTGGGTTGTCATGGCAGTGCTTATTTGCTATAGTAAATGCCTGGTGGCATTAAGCAGATGCTGATGGAAAAACAGGCATAATTTCTGTCTGATCAATAAAATAACTGAACTTGAAACCACCTTAGGTGTGTGGCCCTGCATTAAGGGATAACACTACCATTTTTTGGATGCTTTCTTAATTTTACTTTCATGTTTGTGTTTTTAATAGATTTGTTGCCAGACCAATGCAGTATTTAAAATTTTGTTTAAAAATGTTAGAAAGAAGAATACAGTATTTTTGCTGTCCTTTGATGGGTTTGCCTCCCTTTGTGTGCTCTTTATTAATTGAGAAGGAGATAGTAGACATACTGTTGCGACAAGTTTGGCACAAAACAGCCTTGTCTTGTTGCTATTGACAGATCAGTCAGGCAGTACAGGTGGAAGAGATTAATGATTTGTCTGATCTGCCCAGTGAGCATCCTCTCTCTGGCACAGACTTGTACATGCACAGCCACACACTCCACACACTCACATACTCCTATATCACTAGCACTCCCCCATGTGGTCTAACTTTTATTCCCCCTCAGACTGGCAGTGCTGTCAAGAATTAACATGCCAAACATTTGCCCATATGTATTTACAGCTCATAGCAGCAGTAAGACTGCATTAAAAATATGGCATTATTGTTGTTAATATTTTAATATTATCTTAATATTATAAGTGTATAGTATAGTAGAACATGAATTGTTAATCATTTGTTTTCTATGTATTTGTGTGTGTGTATGTGTATAAAATAATATACACACATATATATCCATCTCTAATCAGGTGTGTTTTAGTCTGACCTCCTTTTAAAATGAGGCACCATTCGGGGCAGGCAGTCAGAATACATATACAGTCATGTGAAAAAATGTGTGTTTTTGTAACATTCTTGGACATATGAATATTTCATCTTAATTTTCACAGTACTGGGAGATTTAAATAATATGACTAAAACTGAAGAAAAGACTTTTCAAAATCTTCAGTACAATGCGATTTCAGGTGAGGAATAAATTGGGCGGTCAACCACCACTTTATTCCCAATTAAAATGGCTCAAATCACACACAGGTGTAACACATCAGGTGCACATGATTAGAACATCGTTACTCAGCTTTTTGAAGGAGGTTTTGCTTTTTAAACCTTAGATCAAAAGAGCTGTCTGAGGCCTTCAGAAAGAAGATTGTAGCAGCTAATAAGTCTGGCAAGGGATTTAAAAAGATCTCAAAAGAATTTGCAATAAGTCATTCCACTGTCCGGAAAATAGTCTACAGGTGGAGGACTTCCCAAACAAATGCCAACATGCCCAGGTCTGGCCATCCAAGCAAGGTCACTATGACCACAGGCTGCAAGATGCTATAAGAAGCCTCCAAAAACCCTAATGTCATCATGGGACCTACAGCAGGCACTTGCTACTGTTAATGTGAAAGTGCATGCCTCTACATTCAGAAAGAGACTGCACAACTTTGACTTGCATGGGAGGTATGCAAAGAGGAAACCATTGCTCTCTAAGAGAAACATCCATGCCAGACTGAACTTTGCCAGAGAGAATGTAGACAAAGTCCCGGGCTTCTGGCATAATGATCTTGACAGATGAGTCTAAAATTTAATTATTTGGACACCAGAACAGGGGAAGAAGCACTCCAGGCAGAAACCTCATACCAACTGTGAAGCATGGAGGTGGAAGTGTCATGGTTTGGAGTATGCTTTGCTGCAGCAGGACCTGGCCAGCTCACCATCATAGAATCCACCTTGAATTCTACCATATATCAGAGGGTGCTTGAGGAACATGTGAGACCATCTATAAGAACATTAAAGCTGAAGTGGGACCATGCAACATGACAATTACTCAAGACATACCAGTAAATCCACCAAGGACTGGCTGTAAAATAAGAAATGGAGTCAAAGCCCAGATTTTAATCCCATTGAGATTTGCTTTGGGGTGACTTGAAACAGGCTGTACATGCAAGAAATGCCCTCAAACATCTCACAGCTTAAAGAATTATGCATTGAGGAGTGGAGCAAACTTTCCTCAGACCGATGTCAGAGACTGGTAGTTATTTCAGCCAAAGGGGATAACACTAAGGTAGTTAGTGGTGTGTGATGGTGGTGGTGGTCTAGTGGTAGGGTACTTGCCTACAGACATATATATATTATTTATTATATACAGTACTAAAGTTTATAATACAGTACTGTATTATATACAGTGGAAAAGTTTTAGGCAGGTGTGGAAAAAACGCTGTAAACAAAGAATGCTTTCAAAAATGGAAGTGTTAATCATTTATTTTCATCAATCAACAAAATGCAGTGAATGCACAAAAGAGAAATCTAAATCAAATCAATATTTGGTGTGACCACCCTTTGCCTTCAAAACAGCATCAATTCTTCTAGCTACACTTGCATACAGTTTTTGAAGGAACTCGGCTGGTAGGTTGTTCCAAACATCTTGGAGAACTAACCACAGATCTTCTGTGGATGTAGGCTTCCTCACATCCTTCTATCTCTTCATGTAGTCCCAGACACACTCGATGATGTTGAGATCAGGGCTCTGTGGGTGCCATAAGAATTGATGCTGGTTTGAAGGCAACACCAAATATTGATTTGATTTAAATTTTTAAAAAAAAATTATGTCTAGAACCTCTGAAAAAAGTATGTCTATAACCTCTGGCTCAGCAATGACGTCCTTCCCGCTCCCCGCCACCGTGACAGAAATGAGCCGCCAAAATCGGGACGTCGTGAGTCTTGAGAAGCGGTGTGAGGAGCACGAGCGTGCAATGGGAGCCATTATTGAGGACCTCCAAGCAGCGCTGCTGGAGTAATCGCCACTGAGCTCTCGCGACGCCTGGACCTGCTGTGTCGCTCAATCCAGCTCGCTCCCTCTCTGGAGGCCAAAGAACAGCTGGAAGAGTACAGCCGAACTGAGAAGGCTGTACTAGCCGTTATGGAGGTAATGTTTAATGGGGCGGCCCCTCGAGGAAGAGGCTTTGTTCGCGCCCCTTTCTTTACCGGCTCCTGTTCCCCACCAACCGTAACGCTGGATATCGGTGGAACCTGCCTCCCTTCACCAATCACAGCGTTCCGCCAGTGGAGACAGCGCCCTATGTGAAGCACTGCGACAAAATGGCGGATACCCACGGAAACCAAGAAAGGAAACGGCAAAGAAAGCCGTCCATAACGCGAAAAGCAGGAGGCGTGCACCCGGAGTGGTGCACAAACCCAGCTCCACTAACCCGTCTGCCGGGCAGAGGGCAACCGAGGAGCCGTTTCAGGTTAGAGAAATAACTTTGAGAATTCAGGAATTGGAACACGAGCTACAGGAATCTCAGAAGGTCTGGCTGTCTATTCTGGGCGCCAAAAGACAGACCAAAGATGTTTTAGTCAAGCAGCTCCAGGAAATGGAGGCTGAGCTCCTCACCAAGGATCAGGAAATTTGTACACGGAATCAGGATCTGGACGCCTTGAATGCAAAGTGTAAGAGATTGGAGGATGAAAACGCCTCTCTTCAGGCTGTGAATCACCAGCTACAGGTGAGCAACCAGTGTCAGGTACAGTCCCTTCAGTAGGAACTAGCTACAGTAAATGGGGAACTTCAGGAAAAGCAGACTGAGTATCTAGAGCACGAGAAAGTCTGTAAGGATCTCGGTGAACAGATAGTTTGGCTAACAGAAAGCTTGAACAGCACCCAGGAAGACTTCAGGGCTGATTCCAAAAGACTCAGACAGGCCAATATGAAGCACAGTGCACTTCTCACAGACATTCACCACCGAGATGATCAGATCAAACAACAGAGGGAGTTGCTAACAAAGCTCAACCAACAGCTGGCAGAGAGCAAGACCTCTGTTCTGCAGATAACCAGCTCAGCCACCCATGAAAGACTGAAACACCACTCTGCTTTCTCAGCCTGAGGAGACCACAGGACTCTTGTCTCTTTGCCAGAGTGACTTTGCAACTATGGAACGGCAGAGAGAGGTTTTAGCTCAAGCCAATGGTGAGCTTCGAGTAGAAGTCAGTGGACTCATGCAGGAGCTGAAGCAGGTGCAAGGCAACAATACCGCTCTGCAGGCAGAACTGGAAAAAGCCAGGAGGGAGACCAGTAAACCCACTGAGCTACAAGACCCACCCAGAGAGTATGGTCAAGGAGGGCAGGTAATGCACGATTTTGTATGTTTGATTATGGACAAAAAACTCAGTATTAGCTGTGTTTCTGAGAACCTGGACTCCATGAGATTCACCCAGCAGGTACCTAGGGCAGAGTGTCACAGGGCCAAGAAAGATTCTTCCATGTTTAGCTCTTTTTTTAGACTCTTTCAGGCCAAGGTTTTCCAGTGGGTCAGACCATTCCTCATGGGACCCCAGTGGCGAGTCGAGGAGAGCGACAAGGAAGTTCCATACATCCAATTGGTCAGCAGAGGTACCCATAAGAATTAAGTCTCTTCTGAAATCACTTGCATTGAGTACTGATTCGGCACACGGGCAGAGAAAAGCCTCTGGTGGAGATCCTGTCCACAGCTACTTCAGGTGAGAATATAAACTTGTAATGTAACAGAGAGGACCAAGAAATTAAGTTTCTGGATTATTTCCCCTCCACATTCCCAGTATCTAGGAGGAAAGCTAGGACTATTCAGAATCCCCTGACCTCTGCTGAAACCTATTGGCCAACTAGGCGAGGACTTCTTAGTGAACCTGTTCTGAACATACCCGTACATATTGCTGGAACTGACACTGTATATGTTCCTTCCGCACAGTCAAAGTTACAGAACCAGACAACCACATCAAGGAATTTGACTCCCAGTCTGGTTCATCATAAACCACTTCCATCTATTACCTCAGGCATCATCTCTGGAACAGACTGCCCTTCATGGATTTCTTCCCTTGTTTCAGTGAATTCAGTAAGTAAAGTCACAGAAATTGAGTCTAGCTCCTCAGAGGTACTCCATTCCCTTGACCGTAGCATCTCAGAGAGTGATCCAGAGGAGCAGTGCTCCCGAATCTTTGTGGAAGCTACCGGTGATGTCAATCCAGCAACAGCGTTTACAGCAGCAGTGGAGGACTACCTTTCCTTTATTGCAGCCAGTGCACCGAAAAGAGTCTTCACGCCAGCTGTTCTTCCCCCGAACCTCCTGCTAAACGCCCATGTGAATGTCATCCCAGTTGGCACAACACTACAACGAAGCTCCAATCTGTACCTGAAAGTTCCAGAGCGTAAACACGCTTTGCTGGTTGCGCTGCTTCCCAACACCATGCCCATAACACGTCCCTGCTATCAGTTTTCTCAGAACTTGCGGCCGGTACAACATTTGTATGAAAGGGAAGAAAAATTCCCCACCTTGGATTATGAAAAGAAAGTCATGGAAAGCGAGAAGGACAGAGACCGGAAGCAGAGCACACACAGGGTAATGAACTCTTCCCCTTCTAACCACAGAGAATCTCCTGTATTTAGCTCTTTTTCAGGTGATGACCGGACAAGGCTCTCCAGCCAATCAGACGAGTCCTCCAGAGGCCCCAATACGAAGTCAGAGAGACGGGTGACCGAGGAAACACAGGACAGCAGAAAGGCACCGAAAGAATGTGTGGCTAAACACGAATACCAAAGGGACTTGGTTACAAGGATATGGACTGAAACACTGGGGTACCCCTCTCCGCCGCCAACAGCCCAAGACATGACTGGCTGGTCTGGGTCCCCCTTCCTGTATTTGTTGATTTGTGAATTTGGACCTGACCAGGTACCCCATTAAAGGGGCTATGTTTTGCTTTCTGTTGTTCTGGCCTGTCTCCCCTCCAGGTTCCGGCACTGGAGAAGAGCCCCCGGTGTTGCGCCCTTGAGAGGGGGGGTGATGTCAGGACTTTGGGTTTTTGTTTCTGTTTTATTCACAGTAGAGGGCGCTCTGTTCTGACGGAGCACACCTGAGCTCATATGACACAGGTGTGCTACATTGAGGCTGACTACTTAAGCCTCAATGAGTCAGAACAGAGCGCGGCTCATTCAATTAACTTCAGTTGTTGTTACAGGTGGTTTTGTGTATTCCAGTTTCGTGTCTGGATTTTGGTTCTAGTTTTGGTTTTGTTCTTTGTCCAGTTTCGTGTCTGGATTCCTGTTTCAGTTTAATTAAAGTATGTCTAGAACCTCTGGCTCAGCAATGACGTCCTTCCTGTGACACTATTGTACTGTTTGTTGTTGTCTGCACTTGTTTGCCTTGTCTTGTGTCTTACGTTGTCTCATGCCATCCTATGTGTAGCACCAGGGTCCTGGAGGAATGTTATTTCGTTTCACTGTATTTCGTTTCGTGTTCACAATGTACTGTGTATATGGTAGAAATGACAATATGAACTTACTTGACTTGATTACAGGCGTTGCAGGTTTGAATCCCACCTCTAGCACTACCACCATTGGGTTCCTGAGCAAAACTCTTAACCCTGAATTGCTCCAGGGGGACTGTCCCTGTAATTAGGACATGGAAGTCTCTCTGGATAAGGAAAAAGCTAGGACACCCTACCACCTAATAGCTAGTGTTACATTTACATTTGCGGCATTTAGCAGACGCATGCCGTAAATGTAAATGTAACACTAGCTATTAGGTGGTAGGGTGTCCTAGCTTTTTCCTCAGTTAGAATACATATTTTTGTTTATCTTTTGTTTTATGAATAAATCAAGGTTAATTTTTGTTGTTAACCTGAAATTAAATCACTTTCCTTTCCAGAGATAAATGAAAACAAGATTAGACATCGATATGTGAACATTTCTTAATAAAGAACTGAATATTTAATGGGGTGTCCCAATTTTTTCACATGACTGCTAGAGCAACAATAATGGCCTGTTCATTTTTAAGGGATAAGTGGTTGGTGGCTGCTTTCATGACACAAACAAAACATTTTAAGTGGATTTCTGGGTAAATATTGCAATAATAATTAAAACAAATTCTATAATGCTAAGCGATGCAGAGGACAGGAAGAAATGGAAATGGATGATCCACTGTGGCGACCCCTAAATGGGAACAGCTGAAAGAAGAAGATGTATTGCTTAGTGCACTAATATTAGAAAAGAGAATTTTGTAATCTACTGTTTCTAAAAAATGAAAAATGTTTTTAAATGTATATTTGTTGGCTGGTATTGTTGAGACCTAGTTTTCTTCATAATATTTTTTAAAATATTTTAGATCAGTTTCTAGGTCACAGAATTTTGCACAGCAACTTGAAATGCATGTGCTGCTTTGGATCAGTACGCTATCTGCCAGTCTGTGGTCTAGCTATGTGATAGTGTTTTAGGACCTGGCCCTTGTTTGGTGACTTTTCTGCGAGACTGATAACGTGGAAATGCACTCAAATGACGTAGTTTGGCCAGATAAGATCTGGGAGCGACATTGTTGACGTCTCATTGTGGTTACTGCGGTTTGCCTTTTTTGTGTTTCTTTCAGAGGCCCAAGCTAAGCTGCTTAGCTAATGAGAAAGCACAAGCAAACTTTGCCTTCTAATCCATCTTTAAATTATTTTTGTTAAACTAACATGCTTAAATGTGTATGTAGCTCTTTATAAATGGCCTTGCTTCTCTACAGGTATTGTTTAGAGATTGTTGTTGAATGATCTGATGAATGATGTGCTTAAGTACTCTTTGTATTCTGTCTCCATCAGATGATCCTCTGGGACTGGGACCTAAAACAATGGTATAAGCCACAGTATCAGGTCAGTCATTATTTCATGTTTGGTTCTCCACTCAGTTCTCTGCTGTTTGCTCTCCCTGATTTTCAGGGCTTAGTTTTACTCATTGTTTAAGCATGGTGCACTTACGTCATCACGGACATGCTTCATTTTCACTGGGTGATTATAGAACATGGCTTTTAAGATTAATGTAGGCCATTTGTTTAGATAACATCTCATTTTAACTCTCAGAACATTACCTAAATGTTTTGTTAGAGTATGATACTTATGAAGCTTTGAGACAAAATCTTTGTAATACTTCAGATGGGGATTTTTATTTACTTTTATTTTTTTAGTAACTTAAAGCAAAGTACTAAAGTACATGGCTGGTCTTTTTTTTACTCTGTGCTATAGGCCTCTTTCAGACCATGTATACCCACAAGTCATCAAAAGTCAGTACAAAAGCAAGCTAGCAAGTAGCCTATTAGCATGCAGAGGCTCGTTAGCCCTTTCCATCTGGCCTGCGCTGATAACTGCAACAAGGCCGAGTGGATTACTCTCAGCTTAGCTTACATAAGGTCTGCCAACTGACGTCAGTGCTCACAGGAAGTGCTCACTGAGCGCTTTTCACTGCGTAGATGCGTACACACACACACACACACACACACAGGTGAAAGCCATACTAGCACTCAACTTTATTACTTGCTTGGAAGGCTTGCTATGTAAACCCGCACATCTGAATTGAACACAATCGATAAAATGATTTTAGCATGGGGTGGAAGATAGATTAAATCAAAATGGGATTATGGACAGCTGCATTTCTGCTGTAACATCATTATGTTCCTATGGATTTCAGAAAAAAAGGCTGCCATTTTTGTGATTCATCAAGAGAGTAGTCTGCTTCTGCAAATCTCTGCCAAAAACAGCACTCAACAGAAGTGTGCAGAAATTTTTAAGGTTGAGCTATCCTTAACAGTTCTGAAAGGGCTGCTGAAGTGCCAAACCACCGCTAGGGGTCATTAGAAGACCCCTCATCTGAGTGGACTGAAAACAAAACAAATTTATGCCATTCTAACACAAGGATACTCGGAATAGCTGTGTACCGTGTGCATGTGAACACTGGAATGAAAGTACAGAAATAAGACAGGTCTATAATATTAACTTCTCTTTGCAAAGTGTTGTTTTTTAATAACCCACTAAACTTTTCTAAACCTAGACTTATAAATGTGAATTTCATGTTCAAATCTGCAACACTAAAAGATTTTTAACAGCAGTAATTAAACTTTGGTCACTGTACATTATTTTTGCCAGACAGCAGTTGTGTATATTGTGTCTACAGGGTGCTGCTTGTGGAAATGGTGTGGACCTCTCTGTAATAACCGAAGCAAGGAGCCTGGTGGCAGAGCTGCTGATGGACTCCTCTCTCTCACCACACGTACTCTCCTCACTGCGCAGCATCAGCAGTCTTATGGGTGCCTTTTCGGGCTCTTGCCGGCCGCGCATCAACCCCTTCACCCCGTTCTCAGGCTTTTACCCCTGCACTGAGATGGAGGACCTCTCTGAGAGGGCCGAGAGGAAGCCCATGAAAGTAAGAGAGTATGAGAAAAGGAAATGGAGGCTTGATGACCTTAAACAATACAGACATTTCTTAATGCTTTGGATAAGTAGTATAAATTGTATTTTAGCAAATATTAAAACTGAAACATTTCTACTATGCCTCAAATGAAGGCAGTGATATGAACCATGATGATGATGATGATGATGATGTTTTTGTTTTTGCTACTAAGTTGAGCTAAAGCTTATAAATGTTGAGCACTGTGCCAACTATGCATCACTGTAAACCTGCCTCAAATCATGTTGAGATGTTATCTATTTTGCTAAGTGACTTTTAACACCAAACATACGTTCTCTGTATGTAAATTACTATTCCTGTTTTTGCATTGGTCAAGGCATAAATTATGTGTAATTACCATGCAGTATGCACAGTGCTAACTAGTTGGGAAGGTTAAGGTTCAAGAAGAAAAAAAAAAAAACTTTAGTTATGACTTAATACTGATAACAGTGACTTAAATGTTTCTAAAAAGCATATTTTGGTGCAGTCCAAAACATATCATGAAAATTATATTGGAACATGGATCAGTCTATATTCAGCTTATCCCACAGATGGAAAATCTGATTGAGAATCTAGAAAAGGCATCAACCTAAGACCTCAATGAAATGTCTTTTTTCACCTACTTGAGTGGCTACAAGAAAGGTGTTTACCAGGATGATTATAGTCATTCATAGCAAAGTAACATTTCAGGCCAAGGTACCTTAACTTGTTTTTTGGGGATCAAGCAGCCTTTAGATGAGGTGACTAGGAGGGGAAATGGCTCTGTCTGAACCTGAAAAGAGGGGGGAAAAAGGAATTTTCCTCCAACCAAATTTTTTTTCTTATATTGATTTTTAGTTAAGCATTTAAATTACTTTCATCAGTGCCATGAGAGATGCTACAAAACTTCATACATACCATTCAGCCATAGTACTAAAACCTCCAGTCTAAAAATGTGCAAGTCAGCCTAACTCTGACAAATCAAGGCATGGACTCCATAAGAGTGTGCTGTGGTACCTGTTACCAAAAGTCTGAAGCAGTTCATTTAGGAACTTTTAAATTGTGAGATGGGGCCTCCAAGGACTGGAGTGTTTTTTGTTTGTTTTCTCCCCTTTGTACTGGACTGGTTCTTTTCATTGTTGTTCTAATGTTATGGTTGGTTTACATAGCTTGTTAAATACATTTGACCTGGAGCAACAGGGCTAAAGAGAGGCAGTGCACTTGACACTGAACTGATTCTTTGACATAAAACTTATTTGCTGGGCAGATTCATATGGGGGTAAGAGTGGTGTACATAAGCCAGATATCTTGCTTTTGACTGCCTGTCACGGTCTGTCGTGCCCGTGGTTCCGATCGGGCACGACAGATGGCGCTCTGCCCTGACTGAGCACACCTGGGCTTGTTAGATACAGGTGTGCTTCATAGGGGCTGCTTTTAAGCCCCGGTGTGTCAGGACAGAGCGCGGTTCATTATCGAGGCTACGCCTCACAGTTAATGGTGGCACTTTTGGTTTATATTGTTCCTTTATGTTAATAAAGTTACGTTTCGGAACCACTGGCTCTGCATTGGCGTCCTCCCTACACCCCGCCATCGTTACACTGCCTGACTCATGTATGTTGCATTCTGTCCTTTTCAAGATATATAGACTTTCTGGACCTTCAATACTATTCTGTAAAATCACAGCTTTTGTTTGCTTATATTCATATATTTTGCCTCTAATGAATATAAAGTTTACTTTGTAAAACCTGAGTAGCTCTTGTAAGCATGTAGCAATCGATGAAGGGTTATTTTTGAGCAACCTGGAATCTACGTAAGTCATTTATGTTACCATAACACCAGTTTCATCATGCTCTTACATGTTCTCACTCTGTAATTCTGTCTATATTTCTGTCTTTCAGGGCCTGAACAGCAGGAACAGTCTGCCCACTCCTCAGTTGAGACGAAGCTCTGCTTCCTCCTCTCTGCCTCCTCTGGAGACACTCTCGACCCCTCGCTGGGAGCGCAGTAATGGAAAGAGGTCGCATACTGAGCTCAACAGTGGCAGGTCAGCCCAACAACCCTGGCTCAGGAGACAGTTATTTATGACTACTTTCTGGCACTGCCACCAAACCACTGTCACTGTAAATATCATATATATATATATATATATATATATATATATATATATTAGCAGTCAGATTTATTATTTTTTTTAATTAAGCATGCATCATTTTGTTACAGTGTAATTTATTAAGGTTTGGAATATATTTGGCATTAGGGGCACAATCAGTTTTTGAATGGATGTGTTGGGGACAGAAGGCACCAGTAACCATTTCATTTTTTCTGTTCCAGTTACTTGTTAATGCACTAATAAAAATATCACGTTTTTTTTAGTCTTACTCAGGAACCCAATGGTGGTAGCGCTTGAGGTAGGATTTGTATCTACTTCTAGACCACCACCCTATTTTTCATAAGAGGAGATTAAAACTTTTTAATTGGTGAAACTGGCGAGAGGCTCATGGGTGCCAAAATTCATATTTAACTTTTGGTTGGTGTTAACAAGTGCATACAACAAACTTGCCATTTTGGTAAGTTTTGTAAAAGCCATTTAGAACATACTCTTTACAGTTTTCTCATTAACTTCAAGAACATCATGTTAATTTGCTGCCTAATACATATCATCCCCTTGACTGGTGTCACTTAATCAAGATAACCCGTGTTCTTGACCTCCCCAGTTATTAATTTTAATTTTGTGGCTGCTTGACATGTTTGTGTGTGTCTGCATTTGTGTCTCTGTGAATTTAAATATTTAAGGTATTTGTGCATTTTAAAATCAGATGTCCAAAACAAAAAAAATAAAAAAAGTACTAACTGATAAATGAGTTAAGAATCAAACAGATGGAATTCAGGAATGCCTTTTAGTTATTGCTCTTTATGTTGTATCTTTGTTTGTCCTCATGATGGCAGTGTTAACCAAATATAGGATAATGGTTTGGTATAGAGAGAAAGTTAAACTAAGTTACACTAAAATTATCTGCAGAATTATCAGCAATTAATTTAGGATGCATGTTAATGACATACATGAAAATTAATACAATCACCTGTCTTTTGTCTAATTTGTTTTCAACAGTCAGGGATCTTTCCCCAATGGTCCTAACAGCAATCTGCTAACCATCCCAAAACAGAGATCATCTTCAGTCACTCTGTCTTATGGTCACACCATCCCCAGAAGACCAGGTTAGGGTCGTTTGTTCATTGTATTAAGGCTTTTTTTTGTTTGTTTTTGTAATTATTAAGGATATTGGTCTTTTATTAATAAAAAGTTCCTGCCGGTTTGAAATATTTACAGTATATATTTTTTCTTTTTGTAAAGACACAAAAAATCTTATTGCACTTAGTACTTCAAATCTTCTTGTAAATATTTTGTTTACTGTATTGTTTTGTGGCATTTTAGATAGAATGTATGAATATGAGTTACATAGGCTGCTTATTCCTAAAGTGCAGTAGATATCAAAACCTTTATATGCGCATGAACACAAGTCAATCACATCATGAACAACCGCAACAGGACTGAAGGTATGAAGACCCAAGTTGAAAGATGTTCAGAAAAGATTTTTAGAGCATAAATATAGAGGCTAAACCACCAAATGCAAAACTTTCATCAGTTGGAAAACCATAAATTATGAGAGCCACAAATTTTCTGGAACATATTGTACTTATGAGACAAAGATTAATGTCTACCAAAAAACATACAATCACATTTGTGAAGCATTGTGTTGATAGTATTATGGCTTGGGATTGCTTCTAGAACAGGTACTATTACAATGTTACTTGATTTATAACTTTTTTTTTTATAGGTGTGTCTCCAAGCCTTAGTCCAGTAAGTTCACCAAGCCACAGTCCTCCAGGAGCTCCCAGCTCCTCGCTAGTCACCCGCTCTCCAGTAGAGTTCCCTGACACGGCTGACTTCCTCACAAAGCCCAGTGTGAATCTGCACAAGCCTCTGGGCAGTGCACTCAGCTCGCCAGACTTTCAGCAGTACCGCAGCCCAACCTCAGCTCTGTTGTGCCTCAGGTACCAGCTGACAGCCTTGACCCTCCCTAGAATTTTACTTGACTTTTTTACTTAACTGTAGAATTTCGTTGTTTCCAATACTTTATATATATATTATTCTATAAAACAGTATTATAGTAAATTATTTTTCACACTTCTGCTCTAGAAGTGAAAAAAACAGTAGCTAGTTACTTGGTGACTCCTAGAGTAACTTATTATAGTGTGTGTGTGTGTGTGTGTGTGTGTGTGTGTATGTATGAAAGCTATATAAACATATAGTATATATAATGAAAGCTTTCCAGGATTAGCATTGTTTGCATGACCCTCTGCAATCGCTTTGGCCAATGAGCTGTTGTCGAGCAACCCAATACAAATACAAAAGCATTTCAGCGAAACAAAAAATATTTTAACGAATCTTCTATATAGTCAAACAGAACGGCCAATCATATAAGAAACTGCACTGGAAAAAGTGCACTTGTATACTTGTATAAATCGTGTCTTCTCCAAAAACTGTCCTTTCAATGTTTTATGTCACCTACAAAAATATGTGGTTAAAAATTTGTTTGCCAATCAAGACATATTGTGAATTTGCCATATATTGGATTAAGAACTCTGTGTGACCCTTGTGTGAGCATTCTCAGGCATTCTGTAATGAAGCAAAACAAAGCAGTGGTTAGACAATACACTGTATAAGGATCTTATTTGCCCAAATATTTTTATTTGATGGAATATGGTATGTACAATAATACTATTACAGAGTTACCCCTGCCCATAAAGATCTTAAAGGACTTTGTTGAGTTATGACTGACCTTGTTTTTCACAGTTGTGGGCGACAGATGCTAAAAGGCAGCTCCAGCATGGAAGTAGGTGAGAGTCACCTGCCATCATCAGCTGATATGCAGAAGAGTCGCTCAGGTTGGCTGTAACATCTGTTACGTTAAAAAAAATGTTCTCTGCACAAAACAATTAAAGAACAGTTTCACTGTTTATTTGATTTCCAAGGTCACTCCTTTTATTCATTCAATATTGAATGGGAGATCCGGAGACAATGCATTTGTTTCTGAAAATAGCATTTTTTCCACAAGATGATCTATGTGACTTAATTTTACTCATATTAATATAATTTAACAAAAATAAGTGCACTCTATTGAGTCTTGATTCCATTTAGTATTTTGTCACCATGTTGTTGATGAAACTTCCCTTTTAATGCAGACCTGTTATAGTATTAGCAGTAATAGCGCATGAACTGAGTATTTGGCTGTTTTCTTAGTTGAGGGGGCAGAGTATGGTGGGGATGGTTTGATAAGAGAAGAAAGCATGGAAGCGGAGGCACAAGGAGAAGGCATTCTTGCTGCCGGGAAGACCAGAGAGAGAGGGGAGCCTGAAGATACAGTGGAAGAGGAGGAAAGCTCCAGTGTGGGACAGACCCCATCTGAGCCTGAGGTACAATTATCACATTGGAACAGTACAGATGTCTTTGTACAATGTTAGCATGTAAGGTCTGTTCCAAACTCAACATATGATTCTATGAAAATGCGTTTACCCCCTTTCTAATTTCATCTGTATATAGCAGAGGACAAAAATTGTCCCAACAACAGCTTTCTGATGATCTAGTTATTTATTCAAGGTCAAAACTCACACGCTCATCACCCATGCAAATAAATAAAAAACAACTGCCTAATAAACATACAGTGCCTAAAAGGTTAGCACTAAGCTCTTGGATTTTTCTTTTATTTTGACAAGAACTGTAATGTCAGAATAGCTTCAACATCTCAATGGGTTTCAGGATAGTAGCTTGACTTGGCTAGTCTAAAATCTTAATTTTACTGTTTTTCACCCAGTCAGAGGTGGTCTCACTGTTGTATGTACACTACAGGCTAGATGCTAGATTGAATAAATATAACCATACACTGCTTTCCCCTATCCACTACCTGAACCCTTTGGTTACCACCAGATAAATTAAATTCATGTTTGTCTGTCCACGTGAGTGGTCTAGTGTTTTTGTTGTTTGGCCGTTGCAGTTATTTTATGTTTTAATATTCTTAATAATTGTATTGTAGGGCTGGTGAATTTTTTACTTTTTCTTTACAAATCTGATTCTGATGAACTTAAACTAACCCCTTCTTTAGTGTTTCAGGCCCAGTTTTATTCACATTAACATTATTCAAAATGTTCTAGATGTGCTAGAGTAATTGTGCAAAGGCAGACTATTCAGACATTCCTTGATTTAAACAGAGCAATATGGAGATTAAATTATTTTAGTTTGCAAAGGAAGTCTGCCTTTCAGTTCTCATGGTTTTAAATGTGGCAGCCAGTTTTCAGCTGACTGAGTGGCCTGGGGGAGAATAGTAGGAGCCTAGGTCATATGAGGCCATGTCTAAGCTGACAGAATGATAGTTTTCTGTTTCTTCTAATCCAGGACCTGTTGAGTATCTTTCCTGTAATGATTCAGTTTCTTCTAATCCCAGACCTGTTGAGTATCTTTCCTGTAATGATTCAGATGGATCTTTGGGTAAGAGAGGCTGATTCTAGGTTGGTACAAAATCATCATCTGTTGCTTATTTTGCAGGGCGAGCACGAGTTTAAGTTGGATCCCTTGGTGGAAGACCATGAAGCCTTGATGGAGAAGCTTAATAACTGGAACTTCCAGATATTTGATCTAATGGAAAGAACAGGAGGGAAAACAGGGCGAATCCTCAGCTATGTTAGTATACAGATAATAAATGGTTTTACATTGTAATATAATATTTCACGTATAAAACATATATTTTTAAAATAAGGTGCAAAGCTGTTTTTCTATCCTGTAATGACTTAATCAGCACCTGTCACCCAGCGTCAGAAATAGACCATGGGGCACTGGAAAATATTCTTTTGGGAACTACCTTGATACTTGTGTTCTGGCATTCATGTGGACAATACTTTCACATCCCACCTAAACAATGTTGCATACCAATTATTGGCATTGATATAACTTAACGAACGTAGCCTCTATCAAGCGAGAAAAATGCACACAGCCACAATGCAAATATTGTTATAAACTACAAAGATATTAAGGTTGTAATATAATTTACTTATAGTCCAGATCTCAAACTGATTAAGCAACTGTTTTTCAATCCTGTATTGACTTAATCAGCACCCATGCACACTAAATGCAGTTCTTTGTCTGAGTGATTTGTGTTCTGTGGCTGTGTTTTATTGTAATTAAAATGATAATTAGTCTTATTTAACAAAATAAAGTTAATTTTGAACAAGTCATTGGTATATTATTCTAGGACTTTAACTGCCACACAAAGTATCTGTCTAAATATGTGATTTACGCATTGTATTATGTCATTAATCACAGTGGTGATGATCCCTTACTGCACTCTTTGTTTAGTCTGTAATAGTCACTATTCATCAGGGACTTTACGCCTCAGTGAAGGTCTGTCGTGTCTGTTTTAATGAAGTTTTGTTTGTTTGGATGTCTCTCAGGTGGCGTACACTTTGTTCCAGGACACGGGTCTGTTTGAAATCTTCAGAATCCCCGTTCGGGAATTCATGACGTACTTCTGTGCTCTAGAGAATGGCTATCGTGATATTCCCTGTGAGACTTATATTAATGTTGTCAAAACTTTGAAATGGCATGCATCAGAGCAGTGCCACCAGTGAGAATATTCTTAATTGAAAATTACAGGCAAAATGATATTTACTCAACAGCAAATTTTCATATTATTCAGTCACTCACTGTGATTCTTTTACAGATCACAATCGTGTCCATGCTACAGACGTGCTCCATGCAGTGTGGTACCTGACTACAAGGCCAATTCCAGGCTTTCAGCAGATCCACAATGAACATGTAACAGGAAGTGACACAGGTACCAGGACACTTGCAGTAAAAGTTAGGCGTGTAATTGGGGCTACAGTGACAATAATAAGTCATTTTTAAAAATTAATTTATAAAATAAAAATAAAGACTTGCAGTGGGATTTAATTATTTTTTGTCATTGTTATTTGTTTGATAATTGTCACATAATGTACATCTGATTAATCATGAATAAATCAAACCCAACCTCTTCTCAGTCTGTGTGGCTGTGGGCACAACTGGCTGATATCCGACAAGACATCCTCTATTGTGATTGAGATCGAAGGCTGTTGCCATCACTGCTGCTGGCTCAGCATGTTCGTGACTTATTTTAAGGCTGCTGATGGCCTTTTTAATTTCTCAAATGGTGTGCAGTCTGAGTCACTCGACTGCTGTAACTGCATGACACGGGAGAGCAGGAAGTGCTCGAGCTTGAAAGGTGTTGAATCGCACATGGAACCAGTGACTACGTTTGCTACCACACACTCTTGTGATGTAGATGGTTTCCAGATTTTAAGGCATTTCAAGTTTGGTACAAACAAGTGCTTCAGTAGCTTAAGAAATAGAGTGATTTCTTTATTTAACTGCTGTACCTTATGTAGTTATGCACACCGATTAGACAGACAGGTACCAGCCAAAGTAAAAGGGAAGGCTTACAGGATAATATTGAGGCCAGCTATATTGTTCGGATTGGAGACCATGACACTCACGAAAAAGACAGGAAGCAGAGCTGGAGGTGTCAGAGTTCAAGATGCTGAGATTTTTGTTGGGTGTGACAATGATGGACAGGAATAGAAATTAGTATATTAGAGGGACAGCTCAGGTCAGACATTTTGGGGGCAAAGTTTGAGAAGTAAAGTTGTGTTGGTTTGGACATGTCCAGACGAGAGATAAGGATTATATTGTGATAAGGATGTTGAAGCTGGAGCTGCCAGGAAAGAGGAAAAGAGGAAGACCAAAGAGGAGGTTTATGGATGTGGTGAGAGGACATGCAGGTGGTCAGGTTGAAGGAGGAAGATGCAGAAAACAGAGAATAAATAGAAACTGATTATCCACTGTGGCGACCCCTAAATGGGAGCAGCATGATGACTAGGGCTATATTGTGATAGCTAAACAACTAGGTGTGACCACTTTTCCACTAGGAATGACCACTTTTGATCCAAGGTGAACCGCCAGCAAACCAGCCACTTGGTTATCACTTTTGCTTTATGGCAGTATGCTCCATCATGCTGGAAAAGGCATTGTTCTTCACCAAACTCTTCTTGGATAGTTGGGAGAAGTTGCTTTCGGAGGATGTTTTGGTACCATTCTTTATTTATGGATGTGTTGTTCAGCAAAATTGCCAAATGGTCTCAGCATGCTTTACTGTGGCATAAAACCGGAGTGATGGTAGTGCTCACCTTTTCTTCTCTGGACAGTTTTTTTTTTTTTTTCCCCGGATGCCCAAAACTATTAGAAAGTGGATTCATCAGAGAAAATGACTTCACCCCAGTCCTCAGCAGTCCAATCCCTGTACCTTTTGCAGAATATCAGTCTGTCCCTGATGTTTTGCTTAGAGTGAAGTGGCTTCTTTGCTGCTGGCTTCTTGACACCAGGTCATCCTCCAAAAGTCTTTGTTCACTCTGTGTGCAGATAAACTCACACCTGCCTGCTTCCATTCCTTAGCAAGCTCTGCACTGGTAGTGCCCCGAACCTTTAGGAGATAGTCACAGCGCTTGCTGTACTTGGGCGCCCTGAAGCCTTCTTTACAATGATCGAGCCTCTCTCCTTGAAGTTCTTGACTAGTTCTTACTAGCAGCAATATCCTTGCCTATGAAGCCCTTTTGTGCAAAGCAACAAAAACTGCATTTGTTTTCTTGCAGGTAACCAAGAAAAACAGAGGAAGAACAATTTCAAGCACTACCCTCCTTTTAAATAACCCAGCCTGCTATTCTAACTCATTCAGCACATGCTCACCACTCTCAGTTGTGTTAATGAGAGGATCACTGAAATGTTATCATCTGAATAATTGCAGTTCATCTGATGACTGTCTGATCATAACATTCTGGAGTATATTTTGGCCAATTGCCACCATTAAATCTGAGGCAGCAAACTTTGTGAAAAGTGATTTTTGTGTCATTCTCAAAACTTATGACTATGTTTATATGTATGCCACTATGAAGCAAATACCATGAAACTGATGGAAAACTATTTTCTTCTCTTCTCAGATTCAGACAGTGGCATCTCCCCAGGCAGAGTGTCCTATGCCTCTTCTAAAAGCTGCTTGATCTCTGACAACAGTTATGGTTGTTTGGCCTGGAATGTTCCTGCCCTTGAACTCATGGCACTATATGTAGCAGCTGCTATGCATGACTATGATCATCCTGGTCGCACAAACGCCTTTCTTGTAGCCACTAATGCCCCTCAGGTAGGTGACAAAAGACATTTTCTAGAGATTTTTATTGTCATTTCGAAACATTGTTTCTCAGTAACATAGGAGAAGTATTATGTGGTACATAGAGAATGGATGGAACACTAAGTTAGGTCTTTTGTTTCAAGGTTAACACCACTTTTAACTCTGTACTCAAACACCAATGGATACTTGAACAAGCTCGGAACCCAAAGATTTATTTCCCTTTTCTTCTTCTTTTTAACAGGCTGTGCTATATAATGATCGGTCAGTTCTAGAGAACCACCATGCTGCTTCTGCATGGAGCCTTTTCTTGTCACAGCCCGAATTCAACTTTCTCTCTAATTTGGACCATGTTGAGTTCAAGCGCTTTCGCTTTCTTGTTATTGAGGCCATCCTTGCCACAGACCTGAAGAAGCACTTTGATTTCCTCGCGGAGTTCAATTCCAAGGTGAAGAGCGCACATAAAGATTCCAGTTAACTTTCTTTTCTTTTTTTTTCTTTTCAATAAATTGTTGAGACCTTAATTCCTGCACTCAAGTCTTTGTTCACACACTTGCGATGCATGAGCTTTAGACTGAGCTAATCTTAAAGAAGCTTTGTGAAATCTGAGGTATTCCCTCTTTTTTGAAATGTATACATGTGAAAATGTCATTGGTTGATATGTCTGATGTATTTTTTTTCTTATGTACAGGTTAATGATGTGAATAGTCCAGGTATTGACTGGACTAATGAAAATGACAGATTGTTGGTGTGCCAAGTGTGCATCAAGCTGGCAGATATCAATGGGCCAGCCAAAGAACGCAACTTGCACCTGAAATGGACTGAAGGCATCGTCAATGAGTTTTATGAACAGGTATGAAGCATTGAGTTCTTCTTTTTGAAGCATTGAGTTCTTATTTTTCTTTTATATATTTCTTTTATATATATATATATTTTATATATTTCTTTTATATTTTGTTTTGATGGTAATATAGATATAATTTACTGTTAAAAGATCTTCATGTATTGATATTATATACTTGTCCATATTCCCCACCTCTTTTTCTCAGTATAACCTTTTTCAGAAAAAGGCATTTTACATTGTGATGGGTTTGAACATTCATTTATTTAGATTTTTTTTTTAATAAAGTTTTTTCTTTGTTTTGCAATTAGATTTAGATGTACATTTAAATGTTTGGTTGTGTTTAAAGTGCTTGAGTTTCTAAAAGGAATAAATATTTTATATATATATATATATATATATATATATATATATATATATATATATATATATATATATATATATATACTTTCAAGATTTATAATTTAATAATAAATGCATGCAGGTATAAATAAGTATAATTTTCGAGGTGTCATTTTTTTTTTTAAATAGAATTTCTTGGTTGCCTGATTTACAGGGTGATGAGGAGTCAGGTCTAGGACTACCCATTAGCCCCTTTATGGACCGCTCTATGCCACAGCTAGCCAAGCTGCAGGAATCCTTCATCACACATATTGTTGGGCCTCTCTGCAACTCCTATGATGCGGCTGGACTGCTCCCAGGCTACTGGATTGATGAGGAGGGTTCAGATGAGGAGGAAGAGGAGGAGGCAGAAGATACTGAAACTGATGATGATGAGCTCATGTAGAGCTTAACTTAAGTAAGGTTATTTTTACATGCTAGCTTGCTGGTTTCAAGCATGTTCTTCCTTTATATTTACAGTGTTTTAGATTAATTTTATGAGCCAAGTCTACTCAATTTACACAAACCATGTTTAAGAAAAAAATATTTCACATTTGGTTTGTAAATACTTGAAATTTGAAAATATTGGCTTTATTCAATCCATGGAGTTATTTTACGGAAACTAAGGTGTGTGTGTCTGTGTCCTTAATTCTTAATGGTTGTCATGTCAAACTAAGAAGAAAAAAATGAAAACTTTACTGTAACAAGCTCTTTTTATTACAGACTTTGTTGCTTATAATGACAATGAATGCTTGTTGGAATAATTTTTTTTAATTAATTTAAATGCTTTTTTAAATGTTTTGTCTTAAAAGGGCTGTGTAGATGTCACATAACTTGCTACCCTAAAGTACAGTGTTAAAAACAATCTTTGAAGATTAAAATAAGGGATACATGATTTAATATGCTGTTTGTCACTGTGGTAAAGCAAATGTTTCATGAAGACATTGAAAAAGTAGCTGAACAGTCATTAGTATTTTGGTTGTCTTTCCTCCTCTGCATTTCCGATGCTACTGTTTTTCTGCACATTTTTAGCCAACAGATTTAAGGTCAGTTCAATTCTGTACTAATAAAGAATTTTTCCATGCAGAATCCAGGAAGGGTCGGCGTCGTCTGTTCTGCAGCATCATGCAGCACCTGACAGAAAACCACAAAGAATGGAAAAATATTATTGAGGAAGAGGATAAGAGCAAGGAGCTAGATCTCCAGCAGCAACAACAGGAGCAGCAACAGGCTGACAGCCCAAACCTCCCTCCTTCCTCCTCATCCTCTGATGACATCCAGGTCATTCAGGAAGAGGTTGAAGAGGAGGAGCGTCAGTAGCAGCATCAATTAGCTGGTTGGCTGTGGCATGAAGCTCAGGGAGGGGTGCAGTCAAAGGGCGCTCACTCTTACCCCTCCATTCTCTACATATATGTACACGCATGCACATAACAGTGCAAAACAACACCCACAGGAAGACCCATCTGGGTCTCCTACACTGAAATTAGTCACTGTGCTGAGACTCTGATGCTATTGCAGTTCATATTGTATTGGAAGAAAAAAAGGCCTTACTACTGTGAGAGCATCCTTGCTGCAAATGGTGGGAGACCCACTTCTATGCACTTTCACCCCATGGAGAATAATTGGAGGAAGAACATAGCTTTGAGGATGTCAACCTGTGCCCTGATGAAATGGGGGGGGGTGAAACCCTCCATGGTTACTTGGCTGTGAAGCTGCCTTGAACGCAGAGCTCTTAACTCTCCTGTAGGTACTTAACAATATTAAAAAAAAAAAAAAAAAAAAATATATATATATATATATATATATATATATATATATATATATATATATATATATATATATCTCGAATGGAGAAATTTAAGACTTTTCAATTAATTGTCACTTGTTACCAAAGCAAACAGTTCAAAAACTGAGACTATCAGGCTCAATGTCAGGAATACTAGAAAAGCAGAAATCAAATGTGCCTGTCTGAACTTCTTCCCCTACCCGTGGTCCTAGTGATGGACTACACAGGCTGCACCGTGCGTGCTCCTCATGCTGGCGACACGAAACACTGTATGATTGATCTCAGCCACTAGGACACATGGAAATGCTGACATTTGACTGAAAAAAAGAAAAGAAAAAAAAAACATTTACTCCTGCATCACTTTTAGATGCTTTTTTATTCATGTGTACCACCTGCCTTTTCTTTTTGTTTCTTTTTTTTGTTTGTTTGTTTGTTAGTTTTTTTCTTTCCCTTGTCAGGAATGCTGAGTTGCCAATTGTTGAATTTTTCATTGTGAAGTCCAGCTGTGTTGAAAGTATGGAACATGGAATCTGTTCCAGTGAAGGGATGTTGCTTTATTATTTTTTAATACATATTTTTGAATATATATTTTTTCACGGTTACTCAGGATTCATGTTGAATGAAAGTTCTGTTGTGACAGTTTGTCAACAATTTCAAACACACATATGTCTGACAATTTTCATTTGATGGGTAGGGAAAAGGCATTTGTGTGTTTGTGTGTGTGCGCGTGCGTGTGTGTGTGTGTGTGTGTGTGTGTGTGTGCGCGCGCATGTGAAGAATTTGAAATTCAGTCTGCAGAAAGATAATGGGCTCCTCATGAATATCACCCTACACCACGACCACTATTCATATCAGCTGCCCCAAATTAGAACAGTTTTTATTTATTTTAATCCCCCCCAAGGTCTCTGGCAAGACCTAGGAATGTTTGATAATGAAATGTTTGTTGTAACAACAGTCTACATGTCAGCAGGTTGTGCTTTTGGGTTGCATTACTTTTGGCATTTTTGGACATATACAATTATTGGTTCTCATTTGTTCTCCTTGTTATCAGATTGCAGATACACATTTTTACTGAATGTTACCATTGCCAAACACACAACCAGGCCAGTGCATAAATTGAAGTGATCCAGGGTTTTACCTTGAAAGCTGTATACTTTTTTATATTTTCTTATTCTTCACCATGAGGCAGGTTTAATACCAATAGTTCTATATATTTTCGTCTGAAGCAAGAACTCTAGGCATTCCATTAGAAAAAGGAAGAGTGCAGGGAGGGAGACTGACACCCCTTTCTTCCATCATGTTTTTGTCTGGAGAGGAAAGTTCTCAAGTAGGCAGTGTAAAACAAGCTAGTATATTTAAAAAGAAATAAATATAAATGTGCACATTTTACTACCAGATAAGTGTTTAATCTCTGCACAGAAAGTGTGTGTGTATGTTTATGTATGTGTGTATGTATGTATGTATGTATGTGCGTGCGTGTGTGTATAATAAATATATATATATATATATATATATATATATATATATATATATATATAAATTATATTTTTTAATTAACTGAATTAGTCACTTTTTCTACATTCAGCCAATGTATATTGTACATTGAGAAAGCCTGTAATTATAATTTTTGTTTTCAGAGATTTTAATCTAATACTATTTACAGATGTGGATGTGTTTGGGTGTGCTGTTTATATATATATATATATATTTTTAAGCATTATTATTATTATTTTGTCGTGCATGGTCTTTGTGTTCTTGCGCATAACCCATAACCACTTTTTTGCTAAGAGCACACACCCCCTCCACCCCCGAGGTTGGATGCTCATGTGACTCAGAGGTGACTCAGCTCATGGCGACAGTGCCAAGCACCCCCTCGTCCTTCTTTCTCTCTTTTTCTGTTGCCAGTTTGTTTGTCCTGCACTTTGGCCTGTGTTCAATATGTGTTTTTCATTTGGGAAGGAGGTGCTTTTTTAAAAACTCCTCCTCCCCCACCAGCCCCTCCATCACTCCTCCAGACTTCCTCACCCTCACATGTTTTCAAGACTCCAGCAGCCTCTTCTTGCTTCCTTTCAGCTCTCTCAAGTTGGGCTCTTGTTGCATTAAAGTGCTGCTTAATGCGCAGAATGGCTTTCTTCTTTTTGCTAACTGTTGTCGAAAGTAAACTGTTGACTCTTCACTATGCTTTTTTTTTACCCTCCCACACACATTACTTTCCTTTGTCTAGATCCTTATCATTATAATGCCTTATCATTATAACATTTACGAACAGCTGTCTCCTTTTATGTAGCATTTAGATAACAATGTCTGATGTAACCATGTCAGCCTTTTCAAAGTTGTGGGGGTAGTTTTTCATTTGTCATATTTATAGATGTCATAAAAACACCATCCCTGAAAAATGACTTGAATTTTAGTGTCATTACTATGACCTATATATATATATATATGTGTGTGTGTGTGTGTCCGTCCGTCAGTCCGTCTTTATTTGTGACCATTCCTGTGAGTTGCAGTTTCACATTTAGAAACCCCAACATTTTTACTACACGTCATACACCCTAACATGTACTAGACATGGATATGACATTCTTTGTTTTTTTTAAACTCCGTCTGTGCCTTAGCATCTTCTAGCCACATGGCACTGTTTACTGAGCTCATGCTCACAGAGGGAATTCTGTTGATGAGTCCTGTCCGCATCGTCCCTGCAGACAGTATTAGTATTAGTCTACTGAGCAAACCTGCCCCTTCCGCCACTTTGCTTCACAATCAAAATGCAGTTATTTTCATTTCATGTGGTTCATGAGTTGAAGCCAATGAGCTAGTTTGACCTAACAAAGGTTGGGTACTCTGAAGTGGATTTTTAATGAAAACACAATTTACTATGAGACTAGGTGCAGTCTATAGGTTTAATCTGATTGCAGTTTTTTTTTATCAGTGATGTGCAGTTACAGGCTTTACAACTACTTCAGCCTCTGATAGAAAGTGTAATGAGAAGCAAAGATTATGTATATCCATCTATGTAAGCCATTTACAAACTTGCTGCTGTGAGCAATAAACCACTACAGTGAGCCAATGGATTTGGAAATAAAATTACCGATTCACAGTAACTTGCTGTAAATCGCAAAAACTGTATGCCAAAAATCCCAGTAGGACGGAAACTAGAAACTCTTGCCAGCTTGGTTTTGGATTATGTATCAGAAAGGGTAATTTGAGGAAATGGTCACATCCTCAGATCACCACAACTAGACCAACTCTTACTGAATCCATTAAAAATATTTACTATTAGAGTTAGTTTTTATAGCACCATGCATTAAAATGTATGTAATGTTGAGTTCATTAAAAACAAGAATGTTACCATAGGAAGGCATGAATTTAAACAAAAACATCTACAATACTTTATATTTTTCAGCAAAAAGTCACAAAGTGCAGTTAATGTTAAGTCTATCTACCTACATGTTCTCACAAACATCCCACTTAATGTCCATCTTTGCTTATACACAGTACTCGGTACAAAAGTGGCTGTCCATTGTGAGAAAAATGAATTCCCAAAGTGACACCTTTTATATGATGAACATCAAACAGCAATTTCTTCAGCTGAGATGGAAGTCAGCTGTGACCTGTTAGCAGCCTACTTGTCTCCATAACTACTAACATTTTCAGATAAAACTGAATGAAAAACATTTTGGAAATTATCGCTGAATGCATTTTTTTTTTTTTTTTGACACTGGAAACATACTCGTGATTTGATCGAAAAAAGTGACAAAAAACTGACAGTTTGAACAGTTGTTCTGAGAAAGGATGAAAATGCTTGTTACCAGCTGGAAAAAAAAAGGATGACAGCACTCGGAATACGAAGATAAGTTCAGGCACACAATTCCCACTGAGATAAACCAGTGGGTCATTATTGGTTCAGTACTGATATATGGCTGTGATCCCAGGAGTTGAGCAGTATGTGCAAAGCGTTCTGGGAAAGACAACTGCTCTCCCTGTGCTTTGTCTGCTCCAGAAATGAGGGAACCGTGTGTGCTCATTTCGAGGAATATTGAAAAAGAGATCTGTAAAACTGGTTGAGAGGTAAACTCTGTAAATTATTGACATAACATGCCTTCCCTTATGTTATCCACCACAGTACCTGATTTGCAACAGTGTGCTTTTTTTTTTAAGTTACAAAAGGCATGCAATCCACATTCTCTGTCGTGTGCTTAAGCCTCATACTCCAATGAACCCAGCTGTCCATGCAGTTTTCTGTGCTTAATATGCAAAAACTCCCATAGCTCTCTCTGCTTGATTTCTGTGAAACCATATAAAGGACATGGTTAATGAACTTTGTGAGGCTGTTGCAGAGGTCAGTATTCTCTGTAGAAAGTACGACAAAATTCAAAGCAATGGAGCTGAGCAGCTCACATTTTCTCAGTAAGATTCCCTGAGGTAAAAGAATGTGCTATCACTGACAAGACATTTTACTTATGTCTTCTGACCGCACATATGGAGTAGGGGAGAGGTTGCAGGGTCATGCCTAGCTTAGGCCTGAGACTGGGGATGCAGCCTGGAGGGAACTGCAGATGAAACCTTTGGAACAATGTAGTGAAGAAAAAAAACATCTCCATTCTGGCAAGATGCTCTCCAAGACAATGACGTCTACCTAGGAAAACAATTTACAATGTTACAAAACAATTTAATTAAACATATGAAGGAAAAACTGTAAGCAATATTTTTGTTTGGGCAACTTCCATCTAAAATATTAGATCTCTGAAGTCAATAAAGTCAATAATGACTGCTGAGGATCATAGACAAGAAAATCACGAACCTAGTGAAAATGGAACAAAGGCGTCACGTCTCACAAAGTTTCCTTTGCTGTCTAAAAACCTTTCTGGGCAAAAGACAGCAGGTTCGCTCCAATACTTCTCATCAAAGTGCGCTGAATACAGGTTGGTTATGACCATTGTGCCCCGAGGAATGGTGTAGCCACGCACCACTGCGTCCTGAGAAGTAGCTCGGAAGATGCCCAAAGGAACAATATTGCAAAAACGCAAGACTTCATGCAGCACTGCCTCTACGTAGGGCATCCTCGGCTTGTCCTCCATGGTAGGTGCTCTGTCATTTAAGACTGAGTCAATCTCCTTGTGAACCTTCTCTGCACAGAGGAGAAGGCATGCATTGACATAATTTCTCAGAGAACATTGTTCCAACTAAAAAGGTTTTAATGACTGTGTATGCCAATGGTCGTAGAATTAAATAACCTCCTACCTTGTATACTGGGATAGAGAGCCAGATAGAGCATGGCCCAGCGCAGGGTATTTGTGGTGGTCTCTGTGCCTGCAATAATAAGTTCTCCTACTGAGTATATTAAGTTCTCTCTTGAAAAAGAAGTGCCCTTGTCATTAGCGCTTTGTTCCATCTCATCCAGGTAGGCATCAGTGTAATGTCTTGGTGAGTGTGGCACTCTCCCCTGGGAAAAACGTTCAGTAATTTGCAGCAGGAAGTCATATACCTCGCAGGCATTTCGGAAGAGTTTTTGGTGTTTCCCAAATGGCAGGTACTCAATCCAGGGGAAAGCATTGTAAAGGAAAGCCCAGGCACTAGCAGCCAGTTCTACATTCTCACTAAAGATTTCAATCATGTGCTGGAAGTCTCTGTCATCATAGGTAAAGCGTTGTCCAAATATTATGAGGTTAGTAACATTTGAGACTGCATTAGTAACAAGATGTTTGGGGTTAAAGGGATTCCCCTTATACATGTCAATGGCATCTACAAAGAACGTGCACTCTTCTGAGATCCTCTGATACATTATTTCTCCACTGCCAAAGTAGCGGAAGCTGTTAACGGCTAGCTTGCGATGCTCAATCCAACCACGCCCATATTTGCAGTTAAGAAGTCCTGGAATTAAATTCAAATTAGAGTTAAGAAAGAGTGAAATGAAAATGTATGTATGATTAAGACTAATCAATGGGCCACTATGAGAATGGTCAGATCAGTTTAAATAATGGAAGTGGATTTGGTCAAACTGCAGTTTAGCTTATTCCTATTAGAAGGAAAAGAAATAAGTATGTTGAAAAGAATAATGAACATGATTCCCAGCAATCATATACTGATTGGTTGAGGTGAATTAAAGAGTTTTTAAGTAAACAAAAATCTTATCGTTAAAGCGGTAACTTACTGAAATTCCCTTGTATGATCAAGGGCTTTAACATGGCAGTTTCAGTTTCCCATAAATAATCAAAACTTCTTCTTTTCTAATATGGTTGTTACCATTTTATCACTAGTTGAATTTTGCATCACACCCTTTCTGTCTGCATTTTTAAACTTGATCAAGAACTTTGTAGGTCCAGCTGATATATTACTGCCATTTCACATCACAACATTAACCATTCTCTCTTTTAATCACTGATTCCAGTCCTTGGAGTTGCATTTCCAGTCATTTCTGTGACTTTTTTTCAGTTACAGAAGGCCATCATCGTCTTACCTCCCATTTTGGTCATTTTCTGGAACAAAGGCAGAGATGGTCGATTTGCAAACACTTCACTCTGGCGATAAAGACACTCTTTAATGACATCATAGCCATTCAAAATGACAGCTGAGATTCCTCCCAGATCCAGACTGAAGATCTTAAGATAAACGAGACAAAGAAAGACTTCACTCGTTGAGGCACACGAAGAGTTTCAGAAGAATAGCCAAATAGTTTGCCCCTAATGGAAAATGTCTCTGGATTTGACCATAAGCAGAGAAGATACGGTTCAGCGTGGCAGCAGCTTTTTAGTGAGGCATGCTGACTCAGCACGTTGTGCTTGTCAGTGTGCAGCTCGCTTTGCCAAAAGTGCAATGAGAAATGCAATCTTTTGTTCTCCTCTAAGCGCTCTCTAATGCAATGGAGATTTGATCGAAGGGGATCAGATACACTTAAAGATACAGCTAGTGAGCAGGCCTGCAACAAGTTAAAGACCGACAGGCAATAAAAAAATTACATTCTGAGGTTGGACGAGACTCTTAGACTGCAGGGTGAGCGGGTGGACTCCTTCTTTCATACATATGCGTGTGCAGGGTTCTTCCGTGCTCGATTGCTGAAACATCATCAGATGAAGCTCATTACCTGGCCGTAGGTTTCACTCTCTTTCTTCATGAAGACGTGCGGCTCCGCGGCGAGAGAGGCGATGTTCCCGATGATCGGCAGAGGAGTGGGACCCGGGGGAAAGCCGTGGGGTCTGCGCTGCTTCACCAGCTGCCGAAGCATCAGCAAGATAATGCAGGTCAAAATCAAGCTACACACGTATGGAGTCACGAGAGACAGCGAGTCCATTTTTGCATGCAATATGTGCTTTCTTAAAACTTCTTACTGTGCTCTCTGCGAGCGTCCTCTGTTTCTCTACACATGTTTTCGATCCCCCGCCTCTGAAGAGCTAAGATTGGCCAGGCGATCACACAGGATCATCACCTCCTACCGACTAACTCTTTTCATAAGTTTTCCTTCAGTCAAAAGTGATTTATATGCTTTGTTCCTTAAAAGGAAAAAACAGGTTTATGTATGTACTAAAAGTAGTATCTGAGTGTGTGTGTTGTGTATGTGTGTGTGCAAGTTTCATATTCAGTCATGGAATGGCAATATTCATTCTATAATACATAGTAAAATAAGTTATCATCATCATCATGAGAAGAAGAGTGACAATAACATTTGAAAAAGAGAAGGAAGAAGAAGGAAAGGAGGAAGAATTGAAGTACAAGTGACTATTTTTCATTGTGAAACACAATAAAATGCATCCTCTGCCTTTAGTCCACACACACACACACACACACACACACACACACACACACGTGCAGCAGTGTGCTGCCATATCCAGAACCTGGGGAGCAGCGATGAGGACGGTACCTTGCTCAAGGGTTTCTCAGGATAACCTACCAGTCCAGTTCAAACCCATGACCTTCCGATCCTGGGCCTAGTCCCTAACCACTAAGCTACTGCTGAAGAAGAAAGAAGAAGAAGAGGAATAATATTTACATATAAAAGAAAGAGGATGAAGATAAAGAAGGATTATTACATATAAAAAGAGGAAGAATGATAATAGTTATGTATGAACAAAAGAAGTAAAAGATGAGGAAAGAATTGCAACAACTGAATCATAAGAAAGAACAAAATGTGACTACTCTGTGACTACTTATTATAAATATATAATAAATATAAATATATATAAATATATATATAAAATGTGACTACTTATTATCACAGAAATGAGAAGTGGTGTTCATTCAACAAGACTGGGATTTGGACAGGCAAACAGATTTATCTGCAGGGTCCCAACTAGGCTTGAAACTTTGACCCTATGGTTTTTAACAGCTCCCTCCCCCCTCTACCCCTACACTGAGTAAAGAACATTCCTTCCATCATGCGGACAAAATGCTGCAATCACTCATCTTATTTTTATTTCTAAGAACATGTCTAAGTGACATTTATCCTATTGTTATTAAAGTTCATCTGGGCTGCTTTATTTATGCTGTTAATTCATGCCGCTGGTCATATTAAGCATGTGTCATCAAACCACACACTGACATAATTCTCATTTGGGCAAATTCTTTGGTCACAAGATAAAGCCTTTCCTCTAAACTGAAAATGATTTCTCGTGTTTTATATGACCAAGCTCCAATGTTAACCACTAACATAATACATTACAGTACAGAAGGAAAATGTGTTGTACCTCCCGAGTCATATTAGCTTACATAAGTGGGCCAAAAATATAACCTAATACACTCTCCCTAGGTAGTAGCAGTGAATTTGCAAAAGCCATAAACTTTATGCATTAATGTTAAGGCTAGCTTGACTTCCAGGTGATTGTCCAGCTTAGATAAATAAAGCCATTTGTCAAATTGGGAACTTGTTTTAGAAAACAGATGAGTAATTTCCAAATAATGAATCAAATATCCACTTAATGGCATTCAGTTCAATACAGTTCTGCTTTCCAGACATTCTGGAATGCACTATGTCTTTGTTATTTTAGACTTGGCTATGGAGTCTACTACTTAATTTTTAAACCACATGCTGTATACATGATCAAGCATCTGAGGAGTCTCTGAGAAAAATACTAAGCAGTTCTCCTAGATGTGCAAAAGACTAAACATTCGGTTCACTTCCAATTGTGTAGAGCAATTTGTCATCAACCACAGAATCAGTTTGTCTGCAGGCCAATAACTACTTCAAATAAATGCACTCTGATTTTCTTTTAGGGCTCATTCTGACTGTAGTTCATGTAAAAATATATACTGTAATTTACACTGTGAACAACAGAAGTTAGCATTGCATTATAATATTAAATAAATGACTGTCAGGAAAAAGAACAACAGCAGGGCAGCAGGGGCCTAGCAGTGGCCATTTGTGTCTAGGCCCCAGGATTGAAAGCTCATGGGTTTAAATCCCTGACCATTAGTTTGCTCTGAGGTACCCTTCAGCATGACACCATACCCATTACTGCTGCACTGAGCATATGGATTAAGTGCAGGGGATGCATTTCAGTGTGGTTCACTGTGTGCATTGCTGTGCATTCACAATCACAAATAGTGACTTTCACTCACTTATCAAAAGTTAGGCTAGGTTGCACTGTTTTGATTTCTATATTATTTGATAAAAAAAATAAAATGTATTGTTCTTGATGAAGCTTTGTAATTTGTTCACAATTTGAATGATAATCATGGCACCCATTGCGATTTAAAGGTGTGCTCTGCTGTGTAAACATTTTCTATGGGTTGCTAATATCATTTAAGCTTAAACCATGATGGCATGGAAGTGCATTTAAAAGATTAACTGAACAGACGCCAAGGTAATGTTCAATTGAGAGTAAAATAACTTCGGTAGGTGGACACAAATCTCATTCATTATGAGCCATTATATGTTAAAATTTAAAATTTCAAAGACAATAGAAATCCGCTAAAGAACTATGGTAGACTGTTGCCTGTATTTTTCATTTTGTATGACTTTACCTTTTTAGCCAGTAGTCAGTCATGTTAACTGTTAGGACATTACAATGTTGAACAAATTATTTGTTATAATGATTTTTAATTTTCCCTGTATTTTTTTTCTCTTTAGTCTTAGTTACTAATATACTCAGACTTGATTAACAATGTAATCAGTAGTCACAAATCTGGTCCAAACACCTTCATAAACCTTCTTTCCTATCTGCTTTTCTTAGTATAACCTGATTGGTAGACAATGACTTTAATAAATATATTGTCTGTTAAGTATGTGAATCTTATGTTATGTTAGACTGTGTGCCAGTATGAAGTTTCTGTTCTAATCTAAGTGTGATCTAAGGTGACTAAGACGTGCTAAAAATGCTAAAGCAAACTACAAGTCTAATTGGATCTATAGTAATATTATATGTGAGTAAATGTGCTATAGATTATTGAAGAAAATTTTACAGCAAAGCACTATATATCTTACGGTTAAAAAAAAAACAATGTCTGTATAATAACATTGTATAATGCATAATGTATATAATGTATAATGTCTGTATAAATGTTGCATTAATAAAATTAAAGATTTCAGGATTTATGTAATTTTCCACTGTATCATTAATCTTTAAGTGCTCTGTAATACATTTGCAATATAGTATTGCTCTAGTATTGCTGTCAGTATTGTTGTATTAATATCCTGAAGAAAAAGGAAAGAAAAGAAAAGAAAAATGAAAGGAAAGAAAAGAACATGATACTGCAGAACATTGGCTTTATGAGGACAGGAGTGTGAGAAAGCTAGTGTATACACAGCAACAAGGAAAGAGAGAGAGGAAATGACATAGGAGAGTGACAGGCATGCTGCCTATTAAAATACAAATAAGGGAGCCAAAAATAATTTTTGTTCACACAATAATGCGTCAGTGTTTTTATATTTTGAAGTAAATCCTGCCTATATATCCTTAAGATAGTCAAAAGACAATCTTCCAAATGGTCAGGAGTGTTTGATGTGATCAGATGTATTTATATCGTATGAGCTACAGGGTTTCTGGGCCTATAATGCAGAAAGCATGAACACAGGAATATATCTTTTATCTATTTATACTTATGTATATATGTTTTTTTAATGGTTTAGATTTAACAACCTAAAAACGCAAAGGAACAATACACCCATACTTGCCTAATTGAAGGGAATCGAAAGCACACCATTTTGTATGTAATTTCAATAATACTTGATGACTATTTATTGTTATAAATATTAGCATTATTGACTGAACTATTTCTTTAAGGAAAAGCTCTGCTAATAGCACACATTTTTGTCTAAATACAGTTTTGTTCAAAATATCATATTAAACTGGTATTTCACACATACTAAAATCAAAGGGAAGAGCTTTGGATGGGCCTTAAGGTTCTTCTGCCTTTGTAAGGAACCTTTACTAATCCATTTCTCAGTACTGCAATAACTGAGCATATCATTGCAAACCAAAGCACTTAAACACGTCCCATTGCTTTTTAATGGCAGCTACATAAAAGGAGGACATGTGATCAGTTAAGCACACACAGACTGAGGAGGTTCCAGTGTGTGCTCACTGACTGATGGCCAACACTCAGTGATTAAATCTCATTTCCTTAATGTCCAAGGATGGACCGTGTAAGCTCTCCTCTTGCCTTTTAATGCAAGTTTCTGTCTTACCAAGGGTTATGGATTGTGTTTAGTTTCCCTTTTGAAACTAACACAGATCTCATTTGCTTGTTCTGCTCGCTGTGCAGGTGTCCAAACAGTTCACCGTTGTGGCTGATGTGATCAGGGGGACCAGAGAATCAGGAAGTTTGAACCTTATGCTCATGAAAAACATTGCCAATGTACTTGAATCTACAAACAAACAAATAACAACCTTTCAAAATGTTCCCTTTGTTTGACATTCAGTGAGAGGTAATGCCTTCCAATTGCTTATATACTGTTAGAAATGAATCCAGCATCTCTACTATATTGTCTTTGAAATGCAAGTGATTATCTGTCACTTGAAATAACTTACACAAGGGTGGGTGCACCATGTGATGCTGGAGCAAGAACAGATTGAAAAGGTTATGGTATTGACTCAAAAAGTTTGATGCACAAGATGGAAAGTTACAGCAAAGCTGTGCTGATGGGCTGCCCTAGCCTCGCTGATCTATGGACACGCTACGCCTTAGTGCAGTCCTGCTCTGCCGGATGTGGCAATTCATTAGACTGAAGGGGCCATTTGAGAACACAAGTGCAGTTTGTGTCTATACCAGAGCCGAGTTGGGGTCCCCGCTCCTGTCATGCCATCCTGATTTACTGCTTCAGTCACTAGCACTGCACTGAGTTCGATAGCACTAAAAGGCTTGTTCATACTAATGGGGTTCCTATGTGACGCAAACACAGTCTCTCTACGGAGATGCTTTATGAGGTCTTGACCAATAATGAAAAGGAGAGTTTAAGACAAAATTTGCTTTAAGACAAACAGTTATGAAGCTAAGGCTGAGATACAAGGCTCATTATTGTGCTTTTCTTTGATTTCCACTAAGGGTCACATTCACAATGGAAATCCAAAAAAGGAAGTGAGGAAGGCTGATTGATTACACACTTGTTATAGAACATACACGCTATGAACAAATTAGATTGTCCTTGCAGCCTTTGGATCATGACTTTTTCCAGATCAATGTAAACTTTTCTTGCTCCTACTCATTAGTTGTTATCTCCCATATGAGAATTGATTTACATTAATGAAAAGGTTAAAATGAATTTAGTTTAAAACCAGCAAAGTCACAGGACCAGTAATAACCATTTGTTGAAATTATATCACTTTATGATCAAGTGCAATGCAACATACTTTTCTTTAAAATTATACTTGATTCAACTGAGGAACATTCTAATGTTAAAGTTGTTTATAGCTTGCTGATTGAATATAGAAAGGGAGGTTGTGTTTTATTCTGGACATTTCCTTAAGTGGTGGAACATTGCTGATTACGGATAAATTTTGTGAATGGAGCAGTTTGTGACTGAAGAATGACGTCATTGGTGTGACATACTCTTTATCACTTTCCAGAATGAAAGCTTCTCTGATTGGCTGGATGCTGAAGCAGAAGGCTCTAGTTGGCTGGTTGAAGATCATTAAACACCCTCACTGTCAATAGAGGGACCCTCATGGTGGTATATAGGCAGCTCTCCTGGAGCTAAATGCAGCAGACTCTAAATTTCAAGTTGATTTAACCGTTCTCTTTTGCAACAGTCCTTTTCTACTCCAGGCAAGCTATAACATTGCAAGGTAGGTCAAGGCTTCCTTGTTCACTTAAAAAAAAATTATTCCACGCATCTTCAGAGAAGAAGGTGATTTGGGTTCCTTTTCATTATTCTTAAAAAATGTTATTTAAAAAAGTGTTGTTTTTTTTTATTTATTTATTTTTTTACAGTATATAGGGTGTAGAAATGCAGGTTCAGTGGATTTTCAAGGAGACTTGGAATGCTTCTCAGTGCTGGATGGGAGTGCAGAAGGGAGCAGCTCATTACACTAATGCACAGGGTCCTTCGGGATGCACAGTCAGGAGCCCCTGTAATCCTGCTAATATCTCTAATACTTTACTTACAGGCTGACGGCAGCAGGAGTTCCCAATACTGACTGAACAAACGGGCAAAAACTAAGAACATGTAGAGAACCTGCAGGGATTTACAAGGCTTAGGTCTATTTTATTTTGCTCAAGGCTTGTCCATTAGGAGGGAAAAAATCAGGTTTCACAAAAAGTGATGTAGATGGGATAAACATTACAGTAAAAAAAAAAAAAAAATAGAAAAAGGTTACTGATAATGGAGTGAGCAATGAGAATTGCTGGTGTGTCAGCATCTTAGGTACAAGGCGTTGTCTTTTCAAAGAAAATGTCTTGATTCACATGGTAAAATTAACAAACAATTAAAAAAATATCTTACAGAAAAGCTAAAATGACATTTTTACTACAGGGGACCATGGTTATGCTGAAGATCTCTGCTTTCCTTGTTGCCTATGCTTTGATCATTTGTCAGATGTACTGCTCAAATGCAGCTCCTTCCAGGTGAGGCGTTTTATGAAGTTGAGCATGATTTTACATTTTTGTCTGGGGTCTTGATTAATTTGAATAGAACCAAACTCTTGCTTGCTGAAATTAAGGAAAAATCTAATTTATCACATGTAAATCTAAATCTAAAGTTACATTTTTATGAACAAAATAACGATGTTTAACTGTAAGTGTGCAGATAATTTTATTGGAGGTTGCGGTATTAGGGTGCATCAGTCTTCTGATTACATCAGATGAATCCCAGCCAAAGCCACACTGCTTACAACAATATCGATTGGGCGATAAATCTAAACTTGGCAAGCTGACAGCTTTTAAGTGGCACGCTCTTAGCAGATTGTTTTGATTATGATCAGACTTTCCTACTGCAAGTAAAGATCTCCTTTGACATAATGTAAAGCAGCATTTTCTGGGGGCTATCCATTTTTTCATGAACCATTGTGGGGAAAACTAATCACTTGTGATTATGTTTTCAGGCCTGCTTTAGAGCCTTCACAAGATGAAGCTACACTCACTGACTATGAGGCAAGAAGGTTACTAAATGCCATTATCAAAGAATTTGTGCAGATGACTGCCGAAGACCTAGATCAACAAGAAAATGAGGAGAACAGGTATATATTCAAGTTGACCGAATTGTCATCAATGACTTATAATTAGCATATCAGGAGCAATCCCAGAAAACATACTTTGGAGGATTTGCACTGACTTTTCTCTCATATTTAAGAATTGAATGTTTTCAAAGGTATGAAACTATGAAAGCTATTGCACATAGCTGTGAGCTGTGCCAATGCTTTTTATAAGAGAGGTATGAGCAGCAAAGGCTAAATAGCTAATTTATTTTGTTTAGATGATGTATTAATGTGATTTGTTTTGCATGGAATTTTATATATCTCTATAATTTATGAAGACTTTATACCCGTTTGCCTGCAAAGCATGCAATTAAGTACTACTTAATTACTAAATGGCATGGAATACAGCATTGTGCATGATCTGTTCAGTGCGCTTATGATTTTTGAAATGTCAGATTAGCCACAAATCACAAACTGTGACAAGTACGAACATGAAGGTAATTATATTTAAGAAGGAAGCATGTCTTAATATACATGTGACTGTTCATTGTGACTTGTTTTGCACAAATGAAAGTGTGAAGTTTTGCATGCCTGTGTTACTGTGCGTTATGCATGTGATCTCTCCTCTAACAGCCTGGCTAGAACAATGTCCAAGCGTTGCTCCAACCTCAGCACCTGCGTGCTGGGCAAGCTGTCTCAGGAGCTGCACAAGCTGCAGACCTACCCTCGCACCAATGTGGGAGCAGGGACCCCGGGCAAGAAGCGCAGCACTGAAGCTGGTGGCATTTTTGCTGGTTACAGAGAGGCAATCAATCGCGTATAAATGATCAGCCACTGCATGACGGGCTGGCTTTCTCATGATAATTAGAGTGCACAGTGCATGTGGATATTCTTGCTTGCCTGAATGATTTGATAAACCGAGTCATTTTCATTTTGAACCTTCCTTGGCATAGTAACAGGATAAACTTTAATTTCATAACATTTATTGTTTTTTTAAAGTATCATTTTAGTCAAATCAAACACAAACCACCTGGGCAGCTAACTCAGATACAGCAGTACAAAATGCCTCACCTTTGAATTAATTCTCATTTAATAAACATGTTTTTACAAAGAAGATTTGTCTACATAGCATTTTTCACAAATAAATTGAGAAGTGTCATTATGCATTGTACAAATAGGTAAGAATTCAAAGTTATCATGCAACTTAACTATGTTTACATAATTATTTCAGAAATAAAGTTAAAATATCTTCAAATATGTCCAGATGGTCATGTTTGTTCCTGATAGCTAATGTGGCTACTCCCTATTCTCCTGCAGTGTTACAGCCCAGAAGCGAGCTTGTAACACAGCCACGTGTGTGACCCATCGTCTGGCAGATTTTCTAAGCCGCTCAGGTGGGATTGGAAACAGCAAATTCGTCCCAACAAACGTAGGATCCCATGCATTCGGCCGACGAAGGAGACTCACTCAGGAGTAGAAGTTTGCACAGACTGGAAGTAATATGGTGAGTAAAACCCTGAATTTAGCTTTTCTTTCTCTTTCAACCTGAAATCTCATTATATCTTGCTTATGATTTTTGCATTAAACAATGCAACTTTGGTTGCAGCTTTGTTGTTTTTAAGAAATCAAGCTGAGCTGTATAGTTACCAGAAGCTAAACAAATGTGTTTTGCAACAAAAGAAAATAAGAAATCTCTCAGTTATTTGCTTGTTAATCATGTCTTTGCAGGTCACCAGTCTTTACATGTGCACTGACTATGGTCAAGAGAGAAAACCCCATCTGCATCAATACCCCTGGGAATGGAGATTCCTCATCCTGTCACAATGGACTCTTGTTGACTCTTGCACTGACCTGTAGAACCCTATCACACAGTTAATCTCAAAAATCATTTCTGCTCTTAAAATAACAAAAAAGATAACAAGAAGTTTTGCATCCAATTTCCAAAGTGATAACATTCATCTTTCTCTCAATCAAAAGTCAGAAAAGGGTGATTGTTCTTTTTTTTGTTTGTTTCTGGCAGAGAGCACATAGTGTGTACAGTACAGTTTAGGCTATGTGTTTCTTTCCCTGTGTCTCCTCAGCACATTACAGTATTGTGGGGATGAAATTAAAGCAGTGCCTCAAAAAAGGCTTCCCTGACTATGGATTTGTCTTGTGCCTTGATGTAAACCACTTTACATAAAATGCTGTACAGAATGTTTGAAGCAAAAGAGGGAGGTACAATCAATGACAAAAAAAATTGTAACTATTGTGAATCTAAGCAAGATTAAAATGTATTTTAGATACATAAGGTTTGGGTACTCATTTCATTGCCTGTTTCAATAATGATTTGCATAATATGGCACTCACTACATACATTGTGAATCAAATTCCTTTCAAAAACGACTGTGTCCAAAAAATGTCTAAAAAACAACTGTTCAGACAGGTAATCAAAAATTAACACAGGAATGTCACGTCATTAAAATAAGCATAATTAGTCAGTGTGCCTGGCCAGTTAGAGGACAGATTTATTTTCATTACTCAGGCTGGCTTTATTTAAAGGCCTTCGAACACATCCTTCATACTTTACCCAGAAATAATTAGTTTCAAGGCAACTTTCAGCTAATTGTTGCTATTTGTTCTACAGAACAAACCTTTTTAAATGTATGAACTGTTAAAACTGTTTTACTGTAATGTACTTAAACACGTGACATCATACTGTTGTAAATATGAACATAGAAAAGCAACAGATTGTATTTAAAGTCTTGTCATTTATTTTGCTTATTAGACCCCCTGAGCATTATAAAATGACATTCCACATTAGGCCCCCTGAGAGTGTTATTAATCTCTTCAACATTGCTGCTTTGTAGCTAATTAACAAGTTACTTTTCCACTGCTGACAGATTCTGCTCACGAGAGTCTGTTGTTTACATGTAGATCAAGGTCTCTGAAGACAAAATAATTTTTTTAACAAAAAAAGTATGTGAAAGATAATGAAAAAGAATAAGCAGTACACAAAGAATGCCACAAAGGGGAGATGACATAATGCCTCTTCCTAAAATATGACTTAGCACAAGTTCTAAATGAGCCCAATTAAAAAATGTGACAAAATATTATCCTGCATATGTCATTTATTATTGAGAAAAATGATCCAGTATACATGTCTGTGAGTGGATCTTTGAACATATTGTGTAATCTCCTTATGCTGTATAGTTCTTTAAATAAACAGGATATCTACTCACATTTGATTGTCATCCTATTGACTGAAAACAAACGACTCTAATTTCAGTTTTAAATTAACTGGTAATACTTTGGCTAACAAAGTTTTCTTTAATAAATAAATGATCGAGTATTATATTTTCTGTAATGTTTATCTACTTTCAGTACCAGTGTGTAACGTGACATCTGATGATGTTTTTGGTCATATTTCCAACTTAACCTAAATGCTAGAAAAAAAAAACTGATAAAATATCAAATCATTTTCTGGCTTAGTTTATACTCTGAGAAAACTGCTATTGAAAAACAGTTTTGGTTTATTTTTGGTTCGATTTTGGTTTATTTTATATAAAGTGGATGTCTCCCTGGCTATGAGAGAGACTTGATTGGCAGGCACTTGGCATGACGGATGCGTCACTTTTTCAGCCTCTTGTCTTTGATGCACCCATCACTCTGGACTTGGACCACATGACCTTTTCTAATACTCCAGAGTCCAAACTTTTTTTGCTCCCTAGCAAAACAAATCCTTTTGTCCCTGATTTGCCTCACTGATAAGTTTTTTTCTTAAGACTACGCAGCTGTTTTGTCAATACCTTGAGGTCTCTTTGCACTGTGCTTTGGAAATAGTTTTACTTTCTCAGAGTTATGAGTTCTACTGTTGATTACTGTTATTATATGGTATCACAAATGTGATTGCCAGTTAGAATCAGTTAAGATATGTTTCTGACCACATTTGTACTTGAAAATGACTATCCTTTTACTTTCACCATTACTGTCCTACCAGGCTTTAATACTGCATTGGACAGTTCTTTATCCCAATTATTGTAGTTTCAGCAATGTCCTTAGCTGTTTTCTTTGTTTAATGCAGGCTAGTAATGTGACCTTTCTGAAACTGGTTAACATGCTTTCGACAACCATAGGTATAGTAGGTATAGGTTATGGCATGGTTGATTAAGAAATGTAAAACAGATTAATGATTCAGTTGGGGTAAAAAAAAAGAATGAAATAAAAATAAATATATATATATAAATAAATAAATACAAAAATAAATAAATAAACAAACAAATAAAAAAAATATATATATATATATAATATACAAATAATATATTTCTATATATATTTATTTAGTTTTTTATGAAGTATAATAACTGGAGAGAACTGATCCACATCCAGCCTGGTTGAGCTTGAGTGATCATTGCAAATGATCATGTTCCATCATGTGACAAGATCATGAGCCGAGTAAATCTATTGAAAATGCAAAAATAAGTGCCGAAACACATTCTGTAGCTATAACAAAGGCATTTTATATCACAACATGCGGCTGTTCGTGAAAACACTGCTGAATCTGGTGTATTCCGCCACCTACTGTTTGGGAGCTATGAATATCTGACCTGTTGTGCAGTTTGCCAAGAAAGAAAACAAGTCAAATATACCAGCAAAAAAACAAAACAAAATAAAACTACACATATATATATATATATATATATNAACTCTGTGAAAGTCCTCTGATAGTGACCCAGCTAGTCTTGTACCTCTGGAGAGAACGGATCCCCATCCAGCCTGGTTGAGTTTGAGTGATTCTGTCAAGAAAAATAGGAGAAATTTCCAAAAGAAAGATTTATCAGGCTTATACTATTATTCTTATTAAGGGTATCACTGCAAGTGAAAGATTTGAATACTTACCACATATCTTTTTTGTTCTAAATTTCAAAAAGCTCCAAAATGTGTTTTAATCATTGTGGAGAATATGATAAATAAACATCTTTTAGTCTTTAAATCAAAATATATTGCACTATTCCTTTCTATTAGCTTTTTAGAATATTTATTGTTACTGTATGTGAACTATTTGTATTGCATTTGTGTTTTTAACATATATATACATATATATATATATATATATATATATATATATATATATATATATATATATATATATATATATGTATATATATGTTAAAAACACAAATGCAATACAAATAGTTCACATACAGTAACAATAAATATTCTAAAAAGCTAATAGAAAGGAATAGTGCAATATATTTTGATTTAAAGACTAAAAGATGTTTATTTATCATATTCTCCACAATGATTAAAACACATTTTGGAGCTTTTTGAAATTTAGAACAAAAAAGATATGTGGTAAGTATTCAAATCTTTCACTTGCAGTGATACCCTTAATAAGAATAATAGTATAAGCCTGATAAATCTTTCTTTTGGAAATTTCTCCTATTTTTCTTGACAGAATCACTCAAACTCAACCAGGCTGGATGGGGATCCGTTCTCTCCAGAGGTACAAGACTAGCTGGGTCACTATCAGAGGACTTTCACAGAGTTTTCTAGAAACCAATCTTGTTTTCTTGGTTGTAAGTTTCAGGTGGTTGTCTTTATTAAGCGTTACCCTTCACCCCAGCCTGAGATACTGAACATTTTGGAAGTGGTGTACTTCAGACTTACTCTATATTTTTCTGCATTAATTTTTCCCACTATCCTGAGCAGCTTTAAAGCCCCTGTCACAGAGAAAAAAAGCTCTCACAGCATGATGCTGCAACCACCTTGTTTTACAGCATGCATGGATTAAATGTGGTGATGCTCAGTAACAGCTTTCTTCACACATGCCATTGGAAACTGTGGTTTCTTCTGAATTTTGCTTCTCTTTGTCTGAGAGTCATACAGAAGCTTTTTTGCAAAGTTCTAATGGGGTGTCATGTGCTTTTCACGAAAATATGGCTCCTTCCATCATTACCAAGGCCATATTACGTTGCCATATTTTTGGGCAGCTACATTTAAAAACATTGCTGGTAAATGCAAATCTCTTCTATTTGAGAATACTGGAGGCAACCGTGTACTTTTGTTTCTGGAGACAGTTTCCTTTATTCTTCCCTAGATCTGTGTTTTGATATAATCCTAACTCACAGGTCTGGGGACAGGTTCTCATGAATTCATTTTCACAATTTCTTTTTTTTATAAATAATAATCCCCCTTTTTTCTTTTCTTTGTCATGTTTTCTGTGTAGATTGAGTAAAATTTAAGATCAGTCAGTTATTTTAAGAAGAGTCTAGAAAAGCTCATTCAAATATTTACCCTAGATCTGACATACATTCAAATAGACAAATTTTAAGAGCACTGAAACCTGTTCTCTGGAATCTGTCAGATTAAACACATAATGATTCAAATATGTTACATAGATATTAGCTAGTTTTCAAATATAAAAATTATAAAATGCTAAAATAAAAATAATGATTCATTATTGGGTGTGACCAGAAGTTTAAAGTTGCTGTATACAAGAGCCTTGATGCTTTATAGCCATTTTGCTAAGGCATACACACTTAATGAAAAGGAGAAAATGTGACATAGCTATCCTCACTATAATAGATACGAATGAAGTTCAGAATATTAAAAGCACTAATTCAAGATTCGCATCATGTCCTCCTAAACAGGATGATGGCATACCACCAAGTGCTCCTTTCATGTCGTTTTTCCACAGTCCAAATGGAGCCCATCCAGTAAGATGCTTTGTTAATTAACCTCTGTGCCCTCATAGTATGAGTGACTCATTTCATATTACTGTCTTCTCTGCTCAGCCCCTCCCTTTCTGCACCCTTCTGTGCCTCAATTACTGAAAAGAAGAGGCAAAGAGCCAACCAGTCAATTTATAATTGTCTGCAAACTTTTACATTAGATTTTGCACCTTGCATTTGTTTTTATTTTTATCTCACCTCAATAAAAGCTAAAACTGATTAATGGGAAGAGAAGCATCCTTATAAAAGCACAGCTTGCACAAAGAACCCTGTATTTTGTATAACCAACAAAACATATATTTCAAGAATTCCTCAAGATGACTTTCAAATAAAGCATTCTTATTCAGCAGGAAGAAATGCTAGTTTTAGAAAGCTGCGGAAATGCCTCAGAGTAATAAAACGCTATAAGATATAACTTAAATATATGTGCCAACTGAAATTTTATCCTAACCAGTTGCATTACCCCTACACTATGATATCACTGGCAGTTCTTTGTCTTAATTTGAAAAAACTGATCTAAATGGAAGCCCTCAGGACCCTGAGGCAAATAAAACTTCAGCCACTGAAGAGCTTTCTCCTTGTGGCAGCTATCCAATCCATTAGGCTCTGACAAATATGAATCAGGCATGCAAGGGGGAAAACATGGAGTGGTGAAGCTCATGAAACAACACATTACAATGCAACCACGTGGTGTAGGACACAAGAAAACAGTCCCAGCAGGCACCTAACATTGTCATGATAATGAATATCAGTTAAAATCCTGTCTCTATCAGTACTGTTGTGATGCAGAGTTTGAAACTTTTTTGAAACTGTTCTGACCATGCAGGGATCACCAAATTGATGTTATGCTGATATTGTTTCACTTAAATTACATTTCATTTTTTATTATTTAAAAATCTTGCAGCATACTACAAACATTTTTAGAAAATACTATTATTTTGTTCTTTCTACAGTGAATGGCAGACTTTTAAAAATGTGTCAGCATTTAATAATCAAAAAACCTTCAGCCAGGGATAAAAATCTTAAATTGGAAATTGCATGTGTCCCCATTTGATAGATTATAGATATCAGTAATACTGTACATTTTTTTGTGTTGTTTTTGTGAGTCCATTCTCAAAGCATCTAGAGCGTTTAAGTTTTTGACAATGTTAGTATTACCTTTTTTCATTGTTCAAATTAAGCCATGAAATCAGTAAGCAAATATGAACTCGACAATCACATTCTTATAACGTGGGTGGGAAGAACATCCAGTCACTGGACTGAAACTTGATCAAATCTCCAGTACTAATGATCCATTTATTACAAATCTACATAGATAATCATACTTTGGATCATGTGAATAGGTAGGGGAGCTGGACTAACAAGCATTTGAAATTGTAGAAAAAATTGTAACTTGATGTTAACAAGATCGGTAATGCTCTACAAATACTTTTCAGTGTAGATATTAATATAAACCTTTTTTAAATAAAGTAATCATACCTAAACACACTGGGATTTTTCAAATAATTTTCAGGGGGCAAAAATCTGAAAAAATCAAAGCAAATTCAATAAAAATGTTTTCATCTGAAAATAGCCTACAGTGTAACAGTTAGTTTGATAAAGTTACCTCAATCTGTGTATGTTTGTTTAAGTTATTCTATATAGCTCTGGGATTACTTTGTTATGTAATATTACAATAAGAAAAAAAATCATTACAATGATCTGTGCTTTGCAAAGACAACATAAGTGGTTATATGTTACAGCATACACTTATTCATGTTTGCTGGTTTGACATTTAAAGTTTTTGACATTAGTTTTTAAGTTTTTGATGTTAGTGTCACCTTTTTTCACTGTTCACATTTAATCTTGGGCAGCAGAGTAGCACAGTGCGTACTGCTGTTGCCTCACAGTGTGAATGTCCTGGGTTCTTTTCCTAGGCAGGCAATCTCTGTCCTTTCTTTGTGTATGGCTCATTGTGTCTTTGTAGGTTTCCTGTGGGAGCTCCAGTGGACTTAAGCTAAATTGTGCCTGAGGTGTGTCGTGTGTGTGTGAGTGAGTGTTTCTGTTTTTGTATCTGCCCTGTGATGAATTGGTGACCTGTCCATGGTGTTTCTTTGCCTTTCGCCTTTCCATATTTTAAAGTGACCTTGGGTTTGAGAAAGGCACTGTATAAATAAAACTTATTATTATTATTATTATTTTAACCAGACTTCTCTAATGTACATTATACTCACTGATATGCAAAATGCAAGCAACGTGTGTTGTCAATATAAAGAGCAATCACTTTCATTGAAGGCAGTGATGCACACTGTCTAATAAGGGCAATATATAATATATATAATATTTAGAGGAGCAGGAGGGAGAGTCTGACAAAAATCAATTCTTTCCACATCACTCTCATTGAGACCCTTGTTTATAGAAAATGAAATGGCCATTTTGGCCCAAAACCAGACCAAATACAGTAGCCTGCGATCAAAGGAGATTTTATTCTGTGCTGATACAAAAGTGCAAATGAATAGCCTTGCCTTTTTATTCTAATGAATAAGCAGTTTCTGAAGCTCTTGGTAAAACTCGAATGGAAAATCTTTTCTATTTAAAGAGAGAACCAAGCTCATGACTATCTTGCCAAGGTGAATTTTGATGCTATAAATATAGTGCTAACTAATTAAGAAACTACAAACACAGTACAATAAAAGTGCTATTACATAGCCACATAGGAGTATTACATAGTTTGTTTCGAGTTGAGCTTGATATTTAGATTAGTTTATTTTCATTTATTTTTGTCTTTATTTTTAGCAAACTACTCACTCACTTTTGCTACCTAAAAAAATCGCGACTCTGGCTAGCTTTGTGTTGAGTGATGGAAGAGAGGGAGAGCCTTTCACCATGTGATCACTAGGGGATCAAATTCAGTCTCAGACTCACAAGCATTAGAAGGTTTGAAAGAAGTGTTGGCAAAAGAAGGTGAAGGCAATGTCCCTATCTTTTGAGGTGAGGCTCGGATGGAACCCAGGCTTTGTTCAAAACACTTAAATGCAACAGATATCTAAAACTGCAAGAATAACACTTGTGGTTTTGCTTAAAACACCTATGATGCAGGCTCAATGTAGGTCAAATAACACCAGTTAAGTTTCTCTGCATAGTATATTTCTTTGACCATATTTACTGCTTTACATGAAAGCTTCACAGAGGTTAAATTGTATTGCACCCTTATCTGTGGCTCGACTTTTTCTCAGCACTGATTTCTGGTCAATTACTGTAGCTTCCTTAGTCTTTTCCACCTAATGAGTGGCGGTGAACTCTTCAGCCATTAAATTGACAGAGTGACTCATACATTTTTCCACATCCTTCAGTCAGTTCACATTAAAATATCAATAATCCATGAAATAGAGAAATCAGTAAGCAAATATGAACTCGACGATCACATTCTTATATCATGGGTGGGAAGAACGTCCAGTCACTGGACTGAAACTCGATCAAATCTCCAGTGCTAATGATCCATTTGTTACAAATCTACATAGATAATCGTGCTTTAGATCATGTGAATAGTGTGGCAGAAGATCTGGACTAACAAGCATTTGAAATTGTAGAAAGAATTGTAACCGGATGTTGGGTTATGCTCTTCAAATACCTTTCAGTATATATATTAATATAAACCTTTTTTAAATATCAAAACTAGATTTTAAATACATAAGTAATCACATCTAAACTCAAAGGGAATTTTCTAGTCATTTGTCAGGGAGCAAAAATATAAAAGAACAAGCAAACAAAACAAATTAAATAAAAAAGTATTCATTTGAAAAATGTCTACTGTGTAACAGTTAGTTTGATAAAGTTACCTCAACCTGTGTATGTTTGTTTGGGTTATTATATATAGCTCTGGGATTACTTTGTTATGTAACATTACAATAAAAAAAAATTATGATGATCTGTGCTTCTTAAATGCTCTGTAACAGTATGAAATTACAAGACCTTTTGGAAACTGCTTTGAAATTAGTCCACCTGGTGTTCACATAAACCAAAGGTTCCTGATCTCCTCTTCAGTATGCAGCGACCCTGTTTTATTCTAAAAAGGACTTAAGTGTAACGTTGGGGTGATGTGGGTAGGACATAATCACAGAGCTGGGATTCTGAGACTGGACTTTTATTAAGTAAACACAAATAAACATGTAAACAAGCGCATAAGAATGACTGACACTCTGCTCTGACTCATTGAGGCATAAAAAACCAAACCCCAATGAAGCACACCTGTGCCCCCATGAGCCCAATTGTGCTCAGTCAGAGCAGAGCAACATCTACCGTGGCAAGTTAAATCTGGATGATATCATTTATGCCAAAACAGACCATTAAACTTGGGAAATGTTTTCCTGCTATTAAAAAATGTGACCTAAAAAATTGAGCCATATTTTTATTAAAGTTAGATCCTCTAGTGGCTATCCTTATGCGTTCTTGTATTTCTTGCTTCCAATATACCTGCTTCTAGAACTAGAAGCTTTTTTAGAAGTTTTGCTAACTGCTTAATGACAGATAACATTGTTACAATATAATCAATGTTATTTACTGGCTTTACTATTGTAGCTGATGTCACGGTGGCGGGGTCAGTTGGAAGGACGTCAGTGCCGAGCCAGAGATTCTTGACATACTTTTATTTAACAGAAACATGAATCCAGACATGAAACTGGACCAAGACCAAAACCAGAACCAAAACCACCCGTAATGACAACTGAAGTTTAACGAATGAGCCGTGCTCTGTTCTGACTCATTGAGGCTTAAGTAGTCAGCCTCAATGTAGCACACCTGTGTCATGTGAGCTCAGGTGTGCTCCGTCAGAACAGAGCGCCCTCTACTGTGAATAAAACAAAAGCATAACACCCCAAGTCCTGACAGCTGATAAGTGTACACAAACTTGCTTATTTTATGCTCTTTTTTGTGAATCAACTATGGATGGATCTCTATCTCTATCTCTATATGTTATTGTAGCATAACAAAAATAATTTCTTTCTAGAACAAAGATTTTTACTAGATAATTTTTTAGCAATGGGGCAGCGGTGGCCTAGTGGTTAGGGCGCTGGCCACATGATCGGAGGATCGGGGGTTCGAACCCCTTCCCAATAGGTTGCCCTGAGGTACCCTTGAGCAAGGTTCCGTCCCCGTCTCGCTCCTCCTTGTGATAGGCTGGCAACCTGTCCAGGGTGTGTCCCCCGTCCTTCACCCTGTGTGTGCTGGGTTAGACTCCAGCGCGACCCCGTTTGGGACAAGCGGCAGATAATGGATGGATTAAATTTAGATTTAATTGGCAAGACATTCAGTTATTTAAATAACAATATGTTGATATCCTATTTTTATTGTTTAAAGAAGAAAACACCATAAGATGTAACTATAAAACATTTTTTTAAATCTAGCATTAATCTAGAAATGAGCCATATATATTGCTGGTTGCCTGTTCAGTCCCCATACTGGCAATGCTTTCTACCACCCATCCATGGCTGTAGTGCCTTTGGAAAAGGCCATTAACCCCATTACTGGGCCCCATGCAGAGGAAAAAAATGGGCTAAGGAAATGCATTACTTAGGGAGAACATAAAGTAGTTGTGTGAATGTTGTCATTAGCTCAAAGGAAAAGAACTCAACATACTATACAGACAAGAGCACAATAACATCTGCCCATGAAATCTACAGATATTTTCCTGACATCCTATCCTAAATATGTACACATTAATATGGTGCTGGTCCATCCTTTGCAGTTATAACAGCTTCCACAAGATTTTGAACATGTTTGGAAATTTTTGCCCATTTATTCAAATGTCTAAAGTCACAGGTGCAATTTCAGGTCTAGTTATAGTAGGCATGTTTGATGTGGTTTGGGCTCTGTGTAGGTCAGTCAAGTTATTGTACACTAAAATTACCCATCTATCATTTTATAGACCTTGCTTTGTTATTAAGTTATTTAAAACATCTTAGTATGTGTTAACATTTCCCTTCACTGTAAGTAGAGGGCCAAGCCTAACCCCTAAAAAAATCCCATTCCATTTATCATTCTCCACCAAACTTTACAGCTGGCTCAAGGCATTCAAACAGATTCTCTTAGCATCTGCAAAATGCAGACTTGTCTATCAGCTTGCCAGACATACAGTGTACAAAGCATTTGTCATTGCATCTGCCAGCTGCTCAGCCCTGGAAATCCATCTAGTTTTTGTACTGAAGTGCCAGATTTTGTCCATATACTGCATATGGATATTGTACCTTCCCTGCGATGGGCTGGCGACCTGTCCAGGGTGCGTCCCCCGTCCTCGCCCTGTGTGCGCTGGGTTGGACACCGGCACTCCCCCGCAACCCCGTTTGGGACAAGCAGCAGATGATGGATGGATGGATGGATGGATATTGTACCTGAAGGCTGCATTCAGGCAGATTGCATGGCGAAATTATAGCTCTGTATCAGTTTAATTAACAAACATACACAAATCACTATAATCTACTTACCCATGTTTGCAATATTTCCTGGTTGGATTGGTGGAGTCAGTCAGTCATTTTCATTTGGGCCACTTGTTCTAATCAGGGTCATGGGGGGGTGCTGGACTCCATCCCAGCTCACACAGGGCAAAGGATGAGGACACACATGACAGGTCACCAGCCTATCGCAGGCAGGAGCAAGCTGACAGGGACAGCACCTTGCTCAACGGTGAATGAATGAAGCTAAAAATGTTCACTGTTCTAGACCAAAATGAAACTGAGCATCTAGGGTGAATGAATGAACCTAGAAATGTGAAATAATATATACCTAATAATACATTGTATTCATTATTTTATATTTCAGGTGTTACAGACAACTAAAAGTAAACATCCAATTCATTTTAAAAGGATACTGATATACTTAATATACTTATCTTGGCTTTGATGAAAACTGAGAAAGGCCGACCTTCCTCCAAGAGGACAGAAAATGTAAAAAATGGACTGTCTTATGTTAATCATTTTCTGATAGTGTTTATACACAATCATAAACACAAGAAACTACCATCAAATTTCCTATATTATACTTTCAAAGAAAGTAATAGTAAAGTTGTGCTACATTTGTTAATAAGTTAATAGTACATTACTGACAAAATGAAATACAGTACTGTACAAGTTTTAGGCAGGTGTGAAAAATTGCGGCAAACAAAGAATGCTTTCAGAAATATAAATAATGATTGCTTATTTTTTATCAATTTACAAAATGCAAAGTGAGCGAACAAAATAAAAATCTAAATCAAATCAATATTTGGTGCTACTACCTTTCGCCTTCAAACCAGCATCAATTCTTATAGGTACACTTGCACAAAGTCAGGGATTTTGTAGGATTATAGTCAGGTGTATGATCAACCAGTTTTACCCAACAGGTGCTAATGATCATCAGTGTCACACGTAGGTTGAAACACAGTCATGTTTGGAACAACCATGACTTGTACACTGTGTGCAAGTGTACCTAGAAGAATTGCTGTTTTGAAGGCAAAAGGTAGTAACACCAAATATTGATTTGATTAAGATTTCTCTTTTATTCATTCACTGCATTTTGTTGATTGATGGAAATAAATGATTAACACTTCCATTTTTGAAAGCATTCTTTGTTTACAGCATTTTTTCACACCTGCTTAAAACCTTTGCACAGTACTGTATATATAAATATAAAAATATCTTCTTTTTCTTTTGGCTGCTCCTGTTTATGGGTCGCCACAGCGGATCAACTGTCTCCATTTCTTCCGGTCATCTGCGTCTTCCTGCTTCAGACCGACCACCTGCATGTCCTCTCTCACCACGTCCATAAACCTCCTTCTCTCCTCCTCTTCTCCTCTTTCCTGGCAGCTCCAGCTTCAATATCCTCCTTCCAATATAATCCTCATCTCTTCTCTGGACATGTCCAAACCAAGCAACCTTGCTTCTCTAACTTTGTCTCCAAGCCATCTAACCTGAGCTGTCCCTCTAGTATACTAATTTCTAATCCTGTCCATCCTCATCACACCAAACGAAAATCACCTCCAGCTCCGCCTCCTGCCTTCGTCAGTGCCATTGTCTCCAACCAGCGGTGGCCTAGCAGTTAGGGCGTTAGCCGCATGATCGGAGGATCAGGGGTTCAAACCCCTTCCCAATAGGTTGCCCTGAGGTACCCTTGAGCAAGGTACCGTCCCCATCACTGCTCCCCGGGCGCTTTCAATAGCTGCCCACTGCTGCACGGGTTTGAGTGTGCATGGGTTAAATGCAGAGGTCCAATTTCGTTGTGGTTCATGTGTGCTGTGCCGTGACCTTGCAATGACAAGGGTTGTCACTTTCACTTTCATACAACATAGCTGGTCTCACTACTGTCCTGTAAACCTTCCCTCTTACTCTGGTACGCGTTTGTTACAAATCACTCCAGCCACTCTTCTTCACCCATTCCAACCTGCCTGTACTCACTTCTTCACCTCTCTTCCACACTCGCCGTTACACTGAACTGTTGTTCATCCTAAGTATCTTAAGTATTTAAACTCCTCCACCTTTGTTCCCTCCACTCCCTGCATCCTAACCAATCCACCCTACTCCACCATCTTTGCCCTACTCACTTTCATTCCTCTCCTCTCTAGAGCAGATCTTTATCTCTCCAGGTTCTCCTCAAGCCGCTCCCTACTCTCACTGCAGATCACAATATCATCAACAAACATCATCATCCACAGAGACTCCTGTCTAACCTCGTCCGTCAACCTGTCCACTATTATTGCAAACAAGAATGGGCTCAGTGCTGATCCTTGATGTAATCCAGCCTCTACCTTAAATGCGTCCATCACTCCCACTGCAGATCTCACCATTGCCATCATACATACCCTGAACTACTTTCACATACTTCTCTGTAACACCAGACTTCCTCATACAAAACCACAACTCCTCTCTAGGCACCCTGTCATATACTTTCTCCAAGTCCACAAAAGCACAATGCAGCTCCTTCTGACCTTCTCTGTACTCCATCAACACCCTTAGAGCAAACATTCCATCTGTAGTGCTCTTTCTCAGCATAAAACCATACTGCTGTTCACTAATCATCACCTCTTTTCTTAACCTAGCTTCCACTACTCTTTCCCATAAAGTGAAAGTGAAAACCCTTGTCATTGCGAGGTCACAGCACAACACACGTGAACCACAACGGAATTGGACCTCTGCATTTAACCCATGCAAACACCGTGCAGCAGTGGGCAGCTATTGAAAGCATCCAGGAAGCAGTGATGGGGATAGTACCTTGCTCAAGGGTACCTCAGGGCAACCTACCTAAGGGAATCAAACCCACAGTCTTCCGATGCAGGGGCAACTCCCTAACCACTAGGCCACCGCTGCCCCATAACTTCATGGTATGGCTGATCAACCTTATCCCTCTATAGTTACTACAGCTCTGTGCATCACCCTTATTCTTGAAAATCGGTACCAGTACACTTCGTCTCCACTCCTCAGGCATCCTCTCACTTTCCAAGATTGTGTTAAACAATCTGGTCAGAAACTCAACTACCAACTCCCCTTAACACCTCCATGCTTCCACTGGTATGTCATCCGGTCCAACAGCCTTTCCATTCTTCATCCTCTTCATCGCTGCCCTTACTTCCATCTTGTTTATTTGCTGCACTTCCTGGTTCACTCTCCTCACATCATCCAATCTTCTCTCTCTCTCATTTTCTTCATTCATCAGCCCCTCAAAGTATTCCTTCCATCTGCTCAACACATTCTGTTCACCTGTGAGTACGTTTCCATTTTTCCATTTCTATCTTTAATCGCCCTGACCTGTTGCACATCTTTCCCAGATCTGTCTCTCTACCTAGCCAATCGGTAAAGGTCCTTTTCTCCCACTTTACTGTCCAACCTCTCATACAATTCACCAAACACCTTCTCTTTGCCTTTTGCCACGGCTTTCTTCACCCTGCAGTTCATCTCCTTGTGAACCTGTCTGCTTTCTTCATCTGACTGTCCCATGTCTTCTTTGCCTCCCTCTTCTTCTGTATACACTCCTGGACTTGGTTCCACCACCAGGTTTCCATATCCTCCTTCTTCCTTCCAGCTGTCACACCAAGTACATTTCCAGCCGTCTGCCTGATCACTTCTGCAGTAGTTTCACAGCAATCCAGTAGCTGTTCAACAGCTCCCAGTGCCCGTGTTAACTCCTGCCTGAATTCCACCTTGCAGTCCTCCTCCTTCAGCTTCCACCACTTGATGCTCGACTCTGTCCTCACTTTCCTCTTCTTCTTGACCTCCAAGGTAATCCTAAAGACCACCATCCTATGCTGTTTAGGTACATTTTCCCCTGTCACTACTTTGCAGTCTCCAATCTCTTTCAGACTGACCCTCCTGCAAAGAATATAATCTACCTGTGTGGAGAGCACAGACCTGTACAGGATAAACAATGGCACCCTGACTGCCATTAGGTATCAGGATGAAATCCTTAGACCCATTTTTAGACACTTCACTGGTGTGGTGGGTCCTGGGTTCCTCCTGGTGCGTGATAATGCCTGGCCTAATGTGGCAAGAGTATGCAGGCAGTTCCTGGAGGGTGAAGGAATTGAAACCATTGACTGGCCTCCTCGCTCTCATTACCTAAATCCAATAGAACATCTCTGGGACATCATGTTTAGGTCCATCCGATGCTGCCAGGTTGCACCTTAGACTGTCCAGGAGCTAAGTGATGCCCTAATCAGGATCTGGGAGGAGATAACCCAGGACACCATCCGTCATCTGATAAGGAGCATGCCCTTACGTTGTCAGGCATGCATACAAGCATGTGAGAGCCATATAAACTACAGAGTACCATTTTAAGCTGCTGTAATGACATTTCTGCAAATTGAACTAGCCTGCAGTATCAGTTTTTCAGTTTAAATTTGTGACTTCAAAATAAGCCCTCTGTAGGTTGATCACTTTCATTTTCATCAAATGATGTGTCATCCTTTTGTTCCTAACACATTACCTATTCCATATATGTATCGATATCCAGCATGATTTGTTTCTCCAATTGAGATCTGATGGGTTTTCAAAGTGTTCCTTAAATTTTTTTGAGCAGAAAAATGTATAAATATATAAATATATATATATTTTTTCTTTTCTTTTTTTCATTTATTCACACATTGTTTTTATTAATAGTTTATTTGAAACTGTATAGTACATTTAGGCTGATTACTTGCTAAAAATAAAATTAAAATAACAGTTTTTAGAAACCTTGCCAATACAGGAATTTCATAAACAGATTAAAACCCTGAACAGGGACTCTGCAAAGAAAAGTGAATTCTACTACTGATCTAGACCCAAGGTCCAACAGACCATTAGTGAACCACAGCTTCCACTGTGTCCTTGAAAAACGTCTATTGCCATTTAAACCATACATCCACCCTCAGATCAATATTACCCACATGCATTAGAGCCACACACACACAAACCAAAGGAGTACCCAACAAGGCAGTGCCCACAAAAAGCTGCAATCCTTTCTAATAATGAACATATTTAAAAGTATTTTACTTCAGGAAGTGTGATCTTGCTTGTATTAGTTTAAAGAGAATGAAGAAGTTTTTAAAACATCAAATTAACAATACTGTCACTGCTGAATGTAAGCCTTTTCCTGGCAGCGATAGTGATGGCTGACACATTGTTCACATCAAATTGAAATGTCCTGATATACCACTGGCACCATAACCAGACACTAAAGTTAACAAAGTTAAAATGCATGTTGTCTATTAACATTTAAAAAAATAAATATATGCAGTGACAGTACTGAACTATGCACTTTTTGGTAAACATGACCACAAAAATGTTACTGTATCTCTACTGGTCTTCAAGTGAATAGCAAGCAGCATGCTTCAATCAAGGAATATAAAAAAAATCCCACATCAGTTTACTGTGAGTTGCTAAAAATAAAATCATATGTTCTGTTACACCATCACCACAGGCCAACAGACCATTTTAAATCATGGCATGATGAAATGAATGTAAAAGTTATTTTACATGAGCAGTCCACAAAAAAAGTCTAATCTAAAAATAATGACATTAAATGAAAACAACAAATATCTGATTAGATTCTGTATTTGTCTAGATGAGCTGGGGAAGCTAATCCCAAAAAATACAGTCATAATTAATACTGTAACGGTGGCGGGGTGTGGGGAGGACGCCAGCGCTGAGCCAGGAGTTCGGATTATAACTTTATTAACTATATTTACAAAACAAGAGCAAAGGGCTGCAGTTCAAACCAAAACCAAAGAACTGCAGCCTAAACCAAGATACCCAGATTACCAAATACCAAATACCAAAACCACCATAGAGTGTGTAGGCTGAGCCTAACGAATGAGCCATGCTCTGTTCTGACTCATCGGGGCTTAAATATTCAGCCCCAATGACGCACACCTGTGCCTTCATGAGCTCAGGTGTGCTCAGTCAGAACAGAGCGCCCTCTACCGTGCCCAAAACACACCTCACCCATGACAGAATCCTCCCCCCCCCCCACAAGGCGCGGCTCCCGAAGCGCCGAAACACAGCTGAACCTCTGGGGGGAGGCCAAGAACAAAAAAAAGAACACTCTTCAAAGTTCCTTTATGGGGCATATGGTCAGGTCCACAAAACACTTCAACACAAAAGGACCTCTGACGAGCCATGTCCAGGCAGAAGGTGGTGGTGAGGGGAATCCTAGAATTTCAGTCCACTTCTTTATCTGTTGCCTGAACTCGACCCTGGAGTCACTGGAGGAATCGCCTGACTCAGCGGAACGCCTTGCCTTGACGGAACCTGAAAGAGAGCTAAACACAGATTTTACAGGTTTCAAAAAGGAAGTCTTTTTCACATAGTCCGAACTCTGCTTCCAACCCCTGCCATCCTTGTTCTTCACATCTCTCATCACAAAATCTACAGTGCAGAAGTTGTCATTCACTTTCTTGAATTGAGACAGGTCACTGCTGACGTCTCTTGGCTCCTTCTTCTTCTTGATCATACTTCTCTGCTGCTTGGAGCTCCGTGAGGCAGTATCCCAGCTCCTGGTTCCACTACGAGAAGTTCCACATGAACTCCTCCACCAGCCACCTTGTTCTGAGTCTGCTGAATTGTGAGGGTGAACTGAAGGTAGGGAGTCATAACGCAGCTGCTCAACCTCTGGAATCTTTCCCTGCTTCTCCATCAGACTGTTCTTCAGCTGCTCCACTCTGGCGTTAACCACCAGGGTCCCAGCCTGCACTGGTGTTCGCGACCGAGGCATTCACCTGTAGCGTAGAGGCTTCTTTCTCCATCAGCTGCTGGTAGAGCTCTGTCATCAACTCCTCCTGTTCAGTGATCTGAACCTTCATGTAGCTGATCTGTTCATCTCTGAGGTGAGATTGGATTGTCCTTGCAGCTCTGATCCGTTTGGCCTGATCCCTTGCCTGCTTTCCTCTGAATGACTTTTGCGAGCAAATTGCAGCATGTTTGAACAGCTGATACCTCTGCCTTTGTTGATGTCCAAGCTTCCACATTCTGAACCTCCTCTGAAGAACACTTGCTGCCCAGCACTTCTTCTTGAAAACAGATCTTTGCTTGTGCATTCTTACTGCAGACTGAATAATGGTGGCAGCTTTGTGCATTGCAGCAACCTTCTTTCGAACAGAATAACCTCTAAAAGCTGCCTGGATGCGTATCACAGACCTTTTCAACACTTGGAATTTCTCACGTTCAAATTTACCCTTAATGTAGGACTTATAATTTTGAATGACGTAATGACGCAATGACGCACACCTGTGCCTTCATGAGCTCAGGTGTGCTCAGTCAGAACAGAGCGCCCCCTACTGTGCCCAAAACACACCTCACCCGTGACAAATACTTACATTACATGAATACTTACAAAGTCACAGAGTGCTATATGGTAAGTATAACTCATTAAATGGTCAAAAAGTATATTTGTACCCAATAAACTGGATTTAGATCAGCTATAGGATTAAAACCAATAACAGTTGAAGTCAACAAATTAAAATGGCACATGTTACAATACACAAAAAACTGATCAGTGTGAGGATCTGATAAACTTGGAAAAGGGACTTGGTGGCTGAGACCTTCTACAGAATGATTTTCCAAAGTCCTAGGGAGTTCCCATTATGCAGTGCCTGAAACCGAAAGTAGTCCAAGGAAGGACAACTGATGATCTAGCAAAAGGCAGATTGCTATGAATGGGGTTGTATAGTCCAGTCAGAAGGCCCATATTGACCCCATCTAGCATCAAAAATGCACTGAGCATTAAAAGTGGATCATGAAGAAATGGAATAAAGTGTCTTTGTCAGATAAATGTAATTTTCTTCTTATGTGGACAGCGGGTTTTGTGTTGATCACTACAATTGAGAAGAGATGCACTGTAGGAAGTAGGGAATGTACATTACTCCGGACCAAGTTCACCATTATTGGCTATGGTACTACTTAATGGGAGTGACCTGCAAATTCTCCAAAATCTCAATCAAAGTGAGGAGTAGGCAATTCCAGAGCCTTTTGTATCTCTGGGCATTGTAATTTTTTGATTTCATTAAGTTGAAGTTAAAGAGAAGGACTGAAGTCAAGACAATACCTGAAAAACTGAAGAAAAAAAAAACCTCCCCCAAACTCACCATAACTCATAACTTATATATATATAAGTTGGTCAAGGCCACATGGATAAACCAGTGGCTTACTGGAAAATGATTTGGTGACAGATGACACCAAAATAAAATATTTAGTTTAAATGGAAAGCATTATGTTTGGAAAAGGGAAAGCATTGCATTCTCTCTATCTGTTTTTGGTTCTCTCTATCTGTTTTTGGACTTATGAAAATATGATGTTTTAGTTCATATTTATGCAAGAACATGTCATATTTTATGCCATTTACAAACTTTCAAGTAATACTGAATACTGTCTCTTACTTTGCATAAATTTTATCATACTATCAAACTAAAGTTATATGCACTTGCGTCCTTACTGTAATATAAACTGCACAGTGCATTAGGATGAACAAGCCACAAGTCATCTGACAGAGTACATTAAAAAGTAAAGCCTTACTTTATGACCACAGCTCTTGGTTTTGCTGAGACAGCTGACCTCTGCAAAAACAGAGCAATGCAACATGTGTTTATGAGTCATAAAACTTCACTATGAATCAATTGCATTACAGCTAACAAAAACTAAAATCAGCTGAGAAAATGACATTTAAAGTGCCATCAGAGATTACCAAAGGAAACAGATAAAAAAAAAAAAATTTATTGTGATGGAAATCAAAGTTGAATGTTTCAACTCAGAAAGTGCAAATACCACAGATTGATGAGGTAATGGTTATGAAAGTTTTTTCCATTAAGAAAAATCATGTCAATATCAATATTATTATAGTGCTGTTTGAGTCTGTCTAAGTCGAGGTGAATATCTAGCATAGACTACTGCCTATCCAGAGTCAACACACTAGTCAAGTCAGCAGTCCATAAATTGTACTAAAATTTAAAATGAATGTGAAGCAAATTGAAAACACAATGTACAATAAAACAAAAAAAAAACTATTTAAAATATACAGTAACACAGTAACTCATGAAATAAATAGATAAATAAAATAGGATTGAAGATTTGAACACACACACACTCACAAGTCAGGAAAGTCACTAACCACCAGGCCACCTATGGCTTGTGATTTCTGTTTTTACCCATTCTGATAAGTTCTTTCATTAAATTTAAGCATTAAATATTTTATTCAAATACTTTCAATCAGATTAACATGCACCCTTAACACAAAGCTTTGCCATCTCAGGAGTCAAGTCATTTTAACGTAGAGCTTTTTACCACTATTGGTGACATAAATGAGTTTTATAGAATCCTTGTCCAAACTGCAGTTTGTGTTGGAGTTTGAGTGAATCAGCATAACTTTGGTTTGCTCTGGTTAGTAGGTAATACCACATTCAGATAATCCATGTTGGTGTAGCTGGTCTGGTAGAGCTGTGAAGAAAACTCTGCTCTTGTGTATAGCAAACCCAAATGATGGTCTTTCTGGTCTGGAGTACAGGAAAGCAGGTGGGCAGCAATTTCCTTTCAGAAAGTGTAAAAGCTGCCCATCATCCAGGTAGTGGGTGGTCATCCATTAGTTCTGTTCACAGGGCACAAATTATAAATTTAAAGAGTGCAAAACAGTGACTCCATCAGATGTAACTATTGCAGTCTTGCTGATCTAAGGATCTATCCTGGAAAGAAAAAAAGAATTTTGGAGAAACAGAATATAAAAGCAAGATGGAGGGAATTGTGCAAGAGTGCCATCATGTGGCTCATCATGACATGAAACTAGTCCTGTCATTTTGTTTATAATATTTCATTAGTGGTTGGTGTTATTGGGCTTCATTAGAACTTTTCCAGATTCTAGGTTTGTTTTTATTGAGGAATCATTTTACACCTGAGCACACAACCAAAATCTCTCAAAAATACCACATCTGCATGAAATAAAAACAATACAACTCCAATAAATTAATAAAGCTGTGATAGGTGGGTTTGACCAGGCATAAATACAGAGCCTGCATTTGAGTCTGCAAATGAACTTTGGAACTATTAAAGGAACTATTAAACATGAAAATAAACGTGTGCTCATACAAACACTGAACTCAGCGTGTTTCTACAACAGTCACCCAAAATAGAATCCAAAATGGCTGACGATCTGCTCTGACTCATTAAATTTTTTACATTTACATTTTACAGACACTCTTATCCAGAGCGACTTCCATGTCCTAATTACAGGGACAGTCCCCCTGGAGCAATTCAGGGTTAAGGGTCTTGCTCAGGGACCCAGTGGTGGTAGTGCTAGCGGTGGGATTCAAACCTGGGACCTCTTGAGCCATAGGTCCATAGGCAATTACCCTACCACTAGACGACCACCACCACCCCCATTAGGGTCTTTATACCCTGCAGCCAATGAGGTGTCCTAACCAGGTGCCAAGTGTGCCCAGTCAAGGCAGAGCGCTTCAAGCCCTCACAAGCCCTCCCCCAAAAGCGCCACTCCTGGGGTGCTTAACCCTGTTCTGCCTGGAGCTGGCCTTTTGAGAAGAGGCCACACAAAACCCAAACTCACCCAAACAGAATTAACAGCCCCCCTATTGGGGGCACATGACTGGGTCCGTTATCATGGTCAAAACAAAACCCCCTGGGTGGTTGCCGAAGGCAAACTCACCCTAAACTCAATGTGGAATGGCCGACGCTATGCTCTGACTCATTGGGATCTTTATACCCTTGAGCCAATGAGGCACGCCTGACGTCCTAACGCATATCATATCAAACATAATAAATTACAATGTTTTAAACTGTGAACCACAACATTAAGTCATCACAATAAACAATGCTTTTGAAATGTGCCCTTGAAAATAAATTTGCAGTTTATAAATGTGCATGGTGCCTCATTCAAATCAACAGGAATATTATTCAGCTTTTGTATTTGATGGAGACTTATGACTTTCTTAAGACTTTCAATTTCTTTTCATAAAGCAGCATTTGCTTTATGAAAGTTTAAGAACAGAGATATCTGAGATTTTAAAAAAAGAAAACTGAATTTTAAAAGTGGTTACAAGAGCTTAAAATAAAATATACATATACATAAATAAAATATATTGATTATTGATATTTTTATCTATTGTTATCTATTATCTATTTTTATTTATTATTATTATTATTATGCAGAGGATTGGAAGAAATGGAGAAAGTGACCTCTAAACGGAAGCAGCCAGAAAACATACCATACAAAAAAGCAAAACCATATCATCATTTTTAAACATATATTCCAACTCCAAGCCGTATAAACTTGAATGCTAACTGTATTTAAGCGTATCAGGTGATGTGTATTTGTGTAATGAGGGAGGGTGTAGCCTAAGGAGATCAACACCCTATATCAAGGTGAGCATAATTATTAGGTAGTTTCTTTTCGTCCTCAGGCAAACTGGGTCAAAAAAGAGAATGAGAATAAGAGAAAAATTTAAAAGGTCTTACAGAGGGATGCAGCACTCTTGAAATTGCTGATATATTGGGGAGTGATCATAGAGATCACACACATCAAGCAGCTTATTGAAAATTTGTTGAGAAAAAAAGACACAAATTAACTGCCAATGATTTGAGAAGAATCAGAAGCTACCAAGATCCTCCAGTGCTGTCATATTCCAGAACTGGAACCTACCTAGAGTGCTGAGAAGTACAAGGTGTTCAGTGATTAGAGACAAGGTAAGGAAGGCTGAAAACCAACCACCACCGAACAAGACACACAAGATCAAGACTGGGCCAAGAAATATCTCAAGGCAGATTTTTCAAAGGTTTTTTGGACTGATGAGATGAGAGTGACTCTTGACGAACCAGCTAGATGGACCCATGGCTTGATCAGTATCAGGCACAGAGCTCCACTTCAACTCAGACAGCAGCAAGGTACTGGCATGGGCTGGAATTATTAAAGATGAGCTAGTTGGACCTTTTCTAATCCCAAACCTACTACCATTATTTACACTATATAAATATATATAATACACTTTGTTCAAGTAGTGGTATATGAAAAAGTCTGCTTCTTTTAAGAAGACAATGATTTTTATGCATCAAAGTACTCCACTGCGTGGCTCACCAGTAAAAGCCTTAAAGAGGAAAGAGAAACAATGTGGCCTCCTACCTCACCTGACCTAAACCCTATTGAGAACTTGTGGGCATTTCTTAAATAGGAAATTTACGGTAAAGAAAATCAGTACACCTTTCTTAACAGTGTCTGGGAGGTTGTGGTTGCTGCTGAACAAAAAGCTGATTGTACACAGATCAAGAAACTGACAGACTCTATGAATGGAATGTTTATGGCATGTTATTGAAGCAAAGGGTGGCTAAACTGGTCTCTAATAATTTTTTTTTTCTTAAATCAGAAATGTTTATTTTAAATTTTTGAGTTGTTTGTTTATTCTCACTCTAGCTGATTAAATAAATAAGTGATATGGGAATTTTTTTGTTTTTCATTTAGTTGTGTAATAATTCTGCACACTAATTGTTGCCTAATAACTGTGCACATGTATGTATTCCCCTAAGAATGTTCACACGCACATTTTTTTTAAATATTCAGGTTTCAGGGCTATTAACTAATTTTGGATTGACTGATAGCACTGGATTTGTTCCATATTAAAATCAATGGTCAAAATATTCACTTGCCTAACAATTGTGCATGCAGTGTATACAATTATGAAAAATCAAGCACATTTTTTAAAGCTGTTAGCTGGGCAGTATATAAAAAGAAATCCACTACCATTAGAATAAATAAAGTGATATTAACTCCATTTACATTACATTTGCAGCATTTAGCAGACACTCTTATCCAGAGCACCTTCCATGTCTTAATTACAGGGACAGTCCCTGGAGCAACTCGGGGTTAAGGGTCTTGCTCAGGGATCCAATGGCGGTTGTGCCAGAGGTGGGATTCGAACCTGGGACCTCTGGAGCTATAGGTCCGTAGGTAAGTATTCAATTCAATTCAATTCAATTTATTCTTGTATAGCGCCTTTTACAACAAAGTTGCCCCAAGGCACTTTACATTGATGGTCGATGATGGAACAGGTTACAGTAATAGATGTTAAAGCCGGACGACTACGGAGGAGAGGAACCAAAAACTCCATAATGTGGAGAAAAAAAAACCTCTGAGGGTCCAAGGTCAACCGGCTACCCAACCCCCTTGGGTATACTAACAGTACAAAGTTAGTTTGGTTTTAAACTCCAGGATCAGTGAGGAGTCCCAAGTTTCTTCCAGGTACCGATGAGCCGCCAGGGTCCCTTGGCGCATCAGATGCATCACACAGACCAGATGATAGCTCGGCATTGGACTCAGGTGATGACCACAGCGGGCCCCCCCGGACATGTGGGGAGAGAAATGGAATGAGGGGGTCAGTAATGAGCAGGTTCCAGTAGTGACAGACACAGAAATGAAACAATACAGTGCGATGGCATGTACAGCAGCACCAGCGACATTAGTAGTGGTGCACTATGGTGATTGGTGCGGGTAAGCTAAACTAAAGAAGTAAGTCTTCAGCCGTGATTTAAAGACTGAGACTGAATCGGCATCCCGTACAGAAGCAGGCAAGCTGTTCCACAATCTAGGGGCCCTGTAACTGAAAGCTCGTGCTCCTATACATTTATTTATGTGAGGGACAATTAGGAGATCTTTATTCTGGGATCTAAGTGGGCGGTTAGGTGTATAGGTATTAAGCAGTTCGGTTAGGTATATTGGGGCAAGACCTTTAAGTGCCTTGTAGGTTAAGAGGAGGACCTTGAAGTCAGCCCTGTACCTAACAGGAAGCCAGTGAAGCGAGGAGAGTATGGGAGTTATGTGGTCGTACTTCCTGCTCCTGCTAACAATCCTAGCAGCTGTGTTCTGAATGCGCTGTAGGGTGCTTAATGTGCCCTGAGAGCTTCCAGAAAGTAGGGCATTACAGTAATCTAATCTACTGTATACAAATGCATGTACTACTTTTGCCGTGTCTTCCATTGACAGAAAACGCCGTAGTTTGGCAATGTTCCGAAGGTGCAGGAAGCATGTCTTCGCAACTGCATTAACATGAGGATTAAATGAAAGATTTGAATCGAAAATAACACCAAGGTTACGTGCCAGAGTACTAACTGAAAACTTCCCACCTGGAAAAGTACGCACCACTAGACCATCACCACCCAGAACAAGAAGCCTGAAAGGCCAGTATTACTTAACATTTACAATTGCATTTACACTGCATTTACAACAAATACAGTGGAGCTTAAGCCACTAAAATAAACATTTTTCACTTGGATTAATGGATTAAAAGGATCCAACGTTACATATCTTTGGCAAAAGAATGTGAACATGCGCTTTGAGTATCTGAAGGGACCTTCTTGTCCTTTACACAGATTGGAGGAATTTTTTGCCCTTTCCTTCTTACTCAGCAACTTTGGCTGGGTTTTCTCACATAAAACACTCATTTCATTTATTAAGACAAATGGGATAAAATAGGATAGTGTCGTGCTCAATATTTAAATTAAATATATGTTTTCTGGCTTAATGTCTATACTTACATTCCCATCCAAAACCAAGACCAACTCAGATTGTTTTTGCTAGGCATTAAATACTGGGTTTGTGATAAAAAGAAGACTATGACACAAGTGATATGATTTTCAGCTTTTATTTTCTGTTCTCCATGAATTAAATAACATGGAACATAGTGGTTTTGCACCTTAATTGAACACTCACTTTTGCAATCATTTAAAAGTTTTGAACAGAGAGTTTTAATGAATGCTTCAGATCTGCCAACTCCTGACGTCAGTAACTGTTGTTTTATCCAGTGGTTATGGCTTTCCAAGCTTTTCAGTTGTTTTTTCTCCTCAGTTAAGCCCTTTGTTAATTTAGCGGTGTTTTGGATCCTTGTCTTGCTGCCTGATAAAGTTATTCCTAATTGTTAATAAAGAATTTGAAACTTAAAATTTTTTTTATTTTTATTGTACACCATCTATGGATTTTGAAACCCCTTCAAGTTGGTTCACTTCTAGTTGTACTATGTCATGTTTGTTGTAATTCTCTGCTGTGCCTCAAGATGACAGCAAAGAACCAGGTTTTAGAGAATAATGGTGCCTTTAAAAACCAGTGATATATATATATATAAATATATATATATATATATATATATATATATATATGAATATTCTCATAAATATTCTTGAGATCTTGAGACCCTTAATGTCAAAAGGTTTGTAGATAGAGAGAACTAGTGAACTGAAAGGAGAGCTATTTTTGAAGATATTCTAGCTGAAAAGGTAGTCTCATCAGTCTTCTGTCTAGAACCCTATTTAAAACACTAAAAGGATTCTGAAACTGCAGTAGAACAAAATGACCTTTATAACCTTGGGGGACTGAACATGAGAAATGATTTAATGGGCAAAGATGTTCCATAAAATTGTTAACTAACAAAAATTTTTTGTAACAAACAACTTAATATTTTGTAACTTACTTTGTCACTATTAAATTAATCAAATGCATATTTGTTCATGCTAAAAAAAATTTTTAATGTGTAAATTTAAATTATAAATGCACTAGAATGTGTTCAATAACAAGATGACCTTAACACATTGCTGGTATGTAGCAAGCAGCACACCTATAAAATGACATGTACAGTGTTAGCCAACCCTTCATTACTGGTCGGTGGCTGTCTAAATTGCCTCTTTGGACTGGAAAGTTGTTGGTGACCTCTATGTCTGACGGTTCTTTAAACCTATAAATGTTTTTCAAAGTCTCCAAAAATTGGCTTACTTCTTCCACAGCATACTGTGACATTCAGTACAATTTTGTGGTTGGATATTTTTTTCGGTATGCATTCTTCCACATTCTTACAGGCCAATTCATCTTCCAAGACTATTTTTTGGCTACCAATCGCATACGATTACAGCAGCAATAAATGAAGCCATAAATGAAGTACTCTGTGTCATTTTACCCTATGAAGACAGTCTTGAAGTGTACTGAGAGAGGCATAGGCCTAATTGTCCAAGCTTTCTCATTAGCGTAAGGCTCCATCGATGCCCATGCTCATAATGAGTCAGTTGTGAAGCTTTGACCGTTGAGCTGTAAGAAGGCTCTTGTGATCACACATGCATTGAGGTTCTCTGTTAGGCTTCTGTGCACTAACTTAGACATGGCCATAACCGTCTGATCACGATGCTACACCAGCTCATGGGATTGGTTTGAAATTAGCTACAAAATTGTTTGATTGGTAAGAGAAATCCAATGTCTCTATTCATTATGAAACTTGTTTAATATTTAAAGCATGTATGCTGTAAAGACTAGGGCTATTGCGATACCCATAGATTCAGGTTTGATTCAATTCCTTCAAAGATTCAAGCAGATTTTATAAGATAAAATGAATTGTCTACAGTAATATATGAGTATATGAGTAGTATGCAACGGAGATAGTTCACGGTATATCAAACAATACAAATTTTGCAGCTATAATAATAGTATGTGTCTATTTTAGCTATGTATGTGTGTATTATAGCCCCATACCTAGATTTGATCACTGACAGTAGTGCCTACAAAAGGGGGACATGAAAATGGAAAGATCTTCAAAAAGGATGAATGTGTTACAGTTTTACATTTGAATAAACTGCTACTAAAATTAGTTTTTTCTAATTTTTGATACTGTATAATATCATTATATGCTCAGTAAGGAAACTTCTTTATTTTTTTGTGATGATATTGTTTTTCAGATTTTTTTTCTTTATGTCTTTGAATCTTGACTGCAGAGCATCATTAGTAGAGTGACTCCCTGTCCTACCTTTATTCACCCACAACCAGACCAAAAGAGCTGTGAAGATCACATGCAATCAGTAGTGTCTTCCAGCCACACTTTTAACATCAAACGGCCAGTGTCCTCTCGAGAAACAGGGACAGCACCAACTGGCTCCTGAACAGAGCCCAGCCATGCCTCACTCCTTTGACATGGCTAACTATCACCAGAGGCTACCAAAGCCACCTTCTGGTCTACTATAAGTCCTATAACTGAAAGTCTGACTTTTCTCCCTGCACACTGTCACTAGACACACAGAGGTACATTTGTGCATCTTTCTCACATAGCACCACCAGATTCAGGAGACATATATATATAAATGGGTATATAAATAAATATAACTCTATATATAATATATATATATATATATATATATATATATACCCATACTGCTAGTTCTTTTCTGTAATTGCCTTGTCTTGTGTTTTGTCATGTCTGTCGCCTTCTGTGTAGCACCATGGTCTTGCAGAATATATATATATCAAATCAAGTAGGTTTTTAATGTAATTTCAACCATATAAATATAATATATATATATATATATATATATATATATATATATATATATATATATATATATATATATATGTCTGTGTGTGTTAATTCCTGTCAAAATGAAACAGCTGCTATTATTATTGATTAAAGGTATTTAATCTGAAATCCCACCATATTCTACCATACTTTTATCGTCAACAAAAATTCTGAATTCTAAGGGTTAAGCAAATGACAGCAACTCATAAGTTTATGGTGATGGAGTTTTGTGCTCCGCTTGATGGTCTGGTTTTGTTATGACAGCAGTTTTGATGAATTTCCATTTTCCCACCGACAGACTCTCAGATTTATGCCTAATACCGGTAACATCAAAAAAACTGACACATTTCTTGATTATCAGGATTATTCTTCATTTTCAGCTTTGAATCTGATCCTGTCAAGACCATGCTGAAGGAGATTTATTACACTAAATAAACCTTAGACAGTGAGAAGGGAGGACAGGGAAAGACCAGCTGTGCTTTATTCAAACTTTTAATAGTGCATCATTGTGGTCTTTGAATAAGAGGAAAAAACCCTGCATCTACTTAAGCGCAATCTGACATCTTAACAGGTGATGTTGTGCTAGGCAGCCCGTGTACTGTCAATAAAGTCTGCTTGCTTTCTGCAGGTGCTGCTTGGCTTAAAGGGAACAATGCTGGCAGTTTACTTAGGTATGAACAAAGCCTTTGTCTGAGGGATGCTGAGTGAGGTCCAAAGGTCCATTGCCAGCTTTGAACTTGCAGGTCAAAGACTTCATAGAACCACCAGGGCTGTTTCGCTGCCGTGCTGCAGGGTCATGTGGGAGCCCGGTCATATTTGTCCTTTTGATTGTTTCTTTAAAGCTTGCCTACCACTATAGGTCATTTGGGTTCTTTTATGTGGAGATACCAAGTCAGAATACTCGCTTTTTTTTATCAGATGATAGCAAATTATCATCGCAGAGAAGCCACTTGCTGGTTTGGTTGCTCACTGAGACTAAACAATTGTAATTCTACAAAAGGTTTCAAGAAACCCTTTTTTCCAGCTCAAGAAGATTTGTAACAGGTTTGTGCTCATGCCAACACAGCAAGGAGCAAGAACATGAAACCTGAGTTCATAAAATATGCAAAGCAACGGCACCACACAGCATAGATGAAAACACAGGTTCTTTTGATGTTAACTCCAGACCTTTGGTTGTGCATGTCTTCATTCAAGTAGCCTGTGGATGCTTTAACCTTCTCTAAAACTTTCTCTTGTGTCTCTTTTTCCACCATCTCTCTCTCTCTCTCTCTCTCTCTCTCTCTCTCTGTCTTGCTCCTGCTCTCTTTTTCCCTCCACATCAGAGCAATGTAGTGCTGCAGTCTGGCCACTGATTTTTATTTCATGAGTCTCTCTCCTCTCTTCTGTTCAGTGCTTTGCCCACAGCAGTATCTCACTGTCCTCTACCTTAGACACCAGACTCACTGAAGCATTTGTTGCTCGAGTGGCTTTTTGCAACCTTACTGAGTCACACACTCCACAACTACAGCCTTTGTCAAAAGTTGGAGCTCATTTACATGATAAGATTGTATCACTTTCACTTTTTATTCACAATTAATGTTTAAATAAACATGTCCATGTTTATATGAACAGATTTATTTATAATAAGAAGACTTTAATAATAATAATTATTATTATTAACAATAATAATACGTGAATTCACATTTTTCTATTTTAAATTGAAAACAAAAAAAAATGACCCATGTCCATATCTTAATTGTAAATTGGGCTAATTTTGAGAAATCCAAGATTTAGAAATGGATTCTCAATTTCCATGAAAATCATTTCAACTAGCTGCTCACAGGTATACATTTGCTGGACATGTTTTCTGACAAGAATTGCTCTTCACTCATTCAGCATGATCGAACATCATCAAGGCTTTGTCAAGTGGCTTGAACAATGACATATAGGAAAGATGACCCGCTCTGCCCTCAGTGGAATCACACTGTCCTCCACCTTAGACATTAATTAATTGTAAATAAACAGTTAAAGAGATACAATATTTTCAGGAGGATGTGCTCCAAATTTTCACAGGTTGTTGATGATCTCTTAACAAATCTGTCAGTGCACATCACACAACAAATGTAAAAAGACTTAACATAACAGAGAAGAAAGTGAAGCTTACAGAAAATGTCTTTCCGTTGTTCCATTAATGTGATGTACATAAATGTGATAATCCTGTCACACGTGGGGTGTTTTGGGCACACTAGAGGGCACCCTCTGTCACCTGTGTTGTGTTTTGGGCACGCTAGAGGGCGCTCTCTATCACGTATAAGGTATTTGTCACAGCACGAAGCCAGCCACGCCGCAAGCTGCTCAATGCGGAAGCACGAAGCCAGCCACGCCGCAAGCTGCTCAATGCGGAAGCACGAAGCCAGCCGCGCCGCATGCGGTTCAACGCGGAGATTCAGCGCCAAGAGCGCCGCGCGTCAGTAACCGCGATCCGCCAGCGGAAAAAGCGCCGCGTGCAGCTGATAGCGGGAACACGGCCAGCGCGATTCACAACCAGAGGTTGGTAGCTAACGCACCTTGCCTTGTTCAACGCGACTGCACGGCGTTCCCCGCGGCGCACCGCGAAAGCACGGCGTTCCCCTATGTTCTCTAAGTTCTCCTGACATAGAGAGCAGGAGGATGGTGGAGACCACTTCCTGCACCGCGCAACCGGGGAGGTCGACCAAGAAAGCCCTTCGCAGCAAGGAAAGCGGCATCAAGAAGTCGACCCCCAAACCCAGCACCACGAAGCCATCTGCTACACAGAAAGCAGAGAAGGAGCAGCTCCAGGTTAGTGGCAAGTTTAAAAGGAAAGTTCGGGTGCAAAGGAGAATTGAACATGAGGCTGCGGTAACCATTCAGGCACAGGTGAGGAAGCAATTGAGCAGAAAACACTACCTGAAGCTACTGTGGGCAGCCAGGACTGTTCAGCGATATTATAGAGCTAGTAAGAGTATGAGGCAAGAAATGAAGTCTTTGAAGGAGAAAAAGGGGCTGTCATTGTTCTACAAGCTGCATTCCGAGGGATGAAGACCAGACGGACTCTGAAACTGAAGCACCAGGCTGCCACTGTTATACAAGGTGCTTACAGGGCTCACTGTGCTCGAGCACGATACTTATACATCAAACAGACTGTTGTTGCAACTCAGCTGAGGTATCGTTCCACACGTGAAGCCAGAAAACAGAGAGAGGAATTTTTGAAATTTCGCTCCGCTGCAATGTTCCTGCAAGCCTGCTTCAGAGGTCAGAGGGTCAGAAAGGCGGTGATCCTGCACCATCAGGCAGCTTCCCTGATTCAGGCTGCTTTCAGAGGACACAGGGAGGTAGTAATGTACCAGGCTATAAGGAGGTCAGCCATCTTCATTCAAAGATATTATAGGTCCTACATCAGGGGCAAAAGTGAACATGAAAGATTCCAGGTGTTGAGAAAGTCAGCGATACGCATCCAGGCAGCTTTTAGAGGTTATTTAGTGCAAAAAAATATTAATGCTATGAACAAAGCTGCTGTCATCATTCAGGCTGCTGGGAGAGTGCACCAGCGGGGATCTGTCTTCAAGAGGCCGCGCTGGGCAACAGGTGGTTGTCAGAGGAGGTTCGGAAGGTGGAGACCGGGACTTCAACAAGGACAGAGGTGTAAACATGCTGCGATGTGCTTGCAGAAGTCAGTCAGAGAGGGGCCGGTGAGGGATCGGGCCGTGTGGCACAGAGAGGCGAGGACAATCCAGTCCCACCTCGGAGGTGAGCTGATCAGCTGCAGAAATGTTCGGTTTGCAGAACAGGAGGAGTTGCTGACAGGACTCTACCAGCAGCTGGCCGAAAGAGCCTCCAAGCCACAGGTGAACGCCGCGGTCTCGAAGGACAGGAAGAAGGAAAAAGAGGAGACTTTGGCTCAAGAAAAAGGTGAGCGTCATGGACGGAGCAGCCAATTCAGAGAGGACAGAGAGGTCCCTAGATTAGAGATACACGCTGTGATGGTTTTCCAAAGAGAGGGTCTGAGGAGAACACAGGAACAGAAAAACCAGATTGTAGACCAGATCACACGGAGAGTTGAGACTCCAACCACTCGGAAGAAACTGGAGGCTAAAATAGCCACAATGGAGGGGCAGTTGCATCAGTGCCGGACAGAGCTGAGACGGGTGCAGGACCACAACATCGCGCTGCAGGCTGACCTGAGAGAGGCCCGTCATGAGGCCAGCAAGCTCACCGAGCTAGAAAAACAGGTCAGAGGTATGGAAGTGAAATTGACCCTCATCAAATCTCAACTCACTTCTCCGACACCAGTACCTGCTGGAACCCAGAGGGCAAAAGCCGAAACAGAGCATCCGGAGAACAGTCCAGCGGAGAAACGGGTAACGAATGCAGAGAGGGAGCAGCTGCCTTCAGACCCTCTAGCGTTGGCTCGCCCCCACAATTCAGCAAACCCAGAACAAGGTGACGTTTGGAGGAAGCCAAGGAGAACTCCTCAGAGTGAAACCAGAAGCTGGGACACTGCGTCACCGGGCCCCAAGCGACCAGGAAGTATGACCCAGACAAGGAAAAGAGCAAGAGACACCAGCACGAATCAGTTCAGGGAGACGGACAAGAACTTCGGCACCAGAGATTCGGGAAGAAGCGATGCGCGGAACCCGGCTAACGGGTTGTAAGCAGAGTTTAGACTCATTGAAAAAGACTTCCTCTGTGAACCCTGTAACGTCTCTGTGTAGCTCCCTTTCAGGTCCTGTCGAGTCCAGGCGTTCCGTGGAATCAGGTGATTCCTCCAGCGACTCTAGGGTCGGGTTCAGGCACCAGTCGAAAAGATGGACCGAACTGCTGGGATTCCCCTCACCACCGCCAGGTGCCTGACATGGCTGGTCGGGGGCCCTTTTTTTTTGTGGACCTGACCGTATGTCCCGACCAGGGACTTTTGCTTTGTTGTTTTGGCCTCCCCCCAGGGGTTCGGCTCTGTTCTAGCGCTTCGGGAGCCGCGCCTTTGGGGGAGGGTTCTGTCACACGTGGGGTGTTTTGGGCACGCTAGAGGGCGCTCTCTATCACGTATAAGGTATTTGTCACAGGAGGTGTTTTGGGTACGCTTGAGGGCGCTCTGTTCTGACTGAGCACACCTGAGCAATGCAAGCAGGCGTGCATCATTGGGGCTGACTATTTAAGCCCCGATGAGTCAGAACAGAGCGCGGCTCATTGAATAGGCTATGCCTACACGTAACGGGTGGTTTTTGTGTCAGTAACTGGGTGTCTATGACTAAGTATATGTAACTTAGTATAGACCACTTAGTCTCTAGGGTTAGACTGCAGTTCCTCTGTTCTAGGGTTTCATGTTTAGAACTGCAGTCCCCCGTTCCTTGTTTTTGTAAGTGTGACTAATAAAAGTATGTTCCCAACTCCTGGCTCCGAGCTGACGTCCCTCCGGTACCCCGCCACCGTTACAAATCCATTTTAGACAGTACCTTTTAAAACTTTGCACATCTTGGGCCCATACAGCTAGACTAAATATGGTCAAAGTAAATTAAATGTAGATATCAAATAGATTGTAAGCATGTAAAATGACAGTGTTAAGGCACATTTTGATCTGGCATATAAATATGGCACTAAAAATAAAGTCCTATCCCACTTTAGCATAAACAGCCCATTGACATAACACTTGATATAATTAGTAAGTAATTATAACAAATCAATTAAACTTTTAGTCATTTCTTTATTTTTGATTCAACTCTAGCACATTGTTAGTGACTGTCCAGCCTTTTGCCAATACTCACATTCAGTGGAGCAGAACAGTGTTATGCAGTTTTTCTATGTTCATTTCTGCTATGAAAATGTCTCAAATTCCCTTAACCAATTTTCTTTGTGGTAAAAAATCTGAGATTATGTCAAGCTGTGTCAAAATGTTTTGACATTAGTTGCATATGAACAAGAAAAAGAGCAGAAAGAGACACCTCGTCCTAGCAGAACATATGCAAATTCCTATGGCTGCTGATAGACCAGAAAAGGGCAGCATCTATTAGTATTCAACTGACCAAGCAAGCCTTTGATGCAGCCAGTGGTCTCTTTACCCACAAGTCATATGAACATTTAATGAGACTTGATATCTTGCTTTAAACAGCTGTGAATATTTCAGACAAAAGCAAATTGTATTTGTTGCACAAATAGAATGTTTGGCTGCACATAGGCACTCTGGCAGCTTGAGGGACATACAACTGATTTATTGTTGTTCATGCTGATGCCCTTAAAGGTAGAAGTTCATTACACAGGGCTTTCTTAATCCCACTTAATTAAATGACCACATGTCATGGATGCATGTTGCCTTGAGTTAAATACACATGTATAATTTATCTCTCTAGGTGATTTTCCCAGTCTTGCTGTGGTCAGGCTGACAACTTGATCAGTCTTCTTGCTCGTTGTTTTAATTAAGGTTATGTCAAACTAGAAATATCTATAGGAACTTGTGCATGGACAAAATAGTTAATAGGAACCTTCACTATTGTTGTGGCATTTGCACATGGTTTTTATAACAGGCTATGCTATATTAATCACAGGCATCTTTAAAGAGCGATGTGAACTGTTTTTGCAAAACTCTACTCCAAGCTTCTACCAGATGTCTGAGCTCCTCATCCTGTCTGTATAGGTGTGCCCAGCCACCCTACAGAGTAAAATCTTTTCCACCACTTGAAATCGTGATCTTATTCTTTCAGTCAAAAGGTGAGGGTTGGAAAAAAGATCAGCTGGTTATTTGAGAGCTTTGCCTCATCTCCTACTTTACCACATTAGCACAAGATCCTAAAATACTTAAACTCATCTACTTGAGGCAGTAACTTGTTCCCAGAGGAGGCAAGTCAGTTTTTTCTGGTGGAGCACCATGGCCACAGATTTAAAGCTGCTGATCCTCATCCCTACCATTTCACACTCAACTGTAAACCACCCCAATGGATGCTGAAGGTCATAGCCCGATGAAGCCAATAGAACCACATCATCCGTAATCCTGAAACCCCCATATGGGACACCCTCCGGCCCCTGTCTGCACTCTCTGAAAAATGAAAAATGTCCTGTTTAGCACTGAGTCTCCAGTGCTTGGCGGACACTGTACAGGTGTTTAGGACACTGATGATGTAATTAGCCACAAGGGGAAAAGACTAGAACACTGCAGCCACTGATCTGCCCCTCTGCTTATTGATTTTCTACGTCTGGCACTAATGAAAATAATTGCCACATGTAATGTATTATTCAATTACAAGACAGAGCTCTCAAGTTCAGGGGGTTTTGATGGTCCTTTTTGAATCACAGAAGCCCTATAGATAATTCAGCATGGGGACCCCATTAAGGAGTGCTGATATTAAATGCCCTGTGTTAAAGCTCAAATTTATTAGAATCGTCCTAGACTCAAACTTTTCAATATACGGGCCTTTGTATAATTGAGTGGAGCAGAATTAACTCTGACAGAAGTTTCTACCATCTTTTATTTATTTAGCATGAGGGTCTTCTTCTGGGTGAGGGAATCATAAAGCGTACGAGGGACTAAAGGAGACACCATTCTACAATTTCCAAGATGGAAAGGAAACTGCACTGCACTGTGAATAGATGAAAGATCAACTGCTTCCAGTTGTTAGATCCAGATATTTTGCTGAATATTAACTTCAATGTTGCATTTCCACATGGACTCCAACTAGGGGACAGCAAGTGGATATTTAGGTAGATATTTAATGAATATTTAGTTTGATTAATCAATCAATCAATCAATAATCAATCTTCCTAATTTGCTCATCAATACAATTAAACTTCCTCCTTAATTGGCACCGTCATGTGTGGCACCAGTGAACAACCTCTGTTTTCTGACTGAAACTTGCTTGTCAGTAGAAGACAAAATGCTTTACTGTCCTTTCAAGTGCAGACAGTTATAACAGTGCAAAAGAGACAAAGAACAAACAGAACAAAACAAAACAAAACAAAACAACATTACAAAGGTGTAGTGGAAAAAGTACAGCAAGTAGTTAGTGTGAATGCAAAGTGCAAGACATCTATGAATTAGGAGAAATGTATAGGATATTGAGGAAACAGCAACAGATTTTAATGCACAAGTATTGCTTAAAATAGTAACCATAATACAGTAATACATTATATATAATATAAATAATAGAGTAAATATAGTATATAAATAAGAGCAATGGCATGGCATAAATTCATTCTTGGGTGCAATTTTTTGCATATGGGGGACCGGTTTAGCATGTGCAAGTGTATATAAAAGTGGAACAGATGTAGTTACGGAGTGCTTGTGTGTGTGTGAAGTATAAGGCCAGTGCAGTTCTGGCTCAAGAGTCTGGTGGTCTAAGGGAAGAAACCCATCCTTTTTTCATCCTATTTTGTGAAGGCCCATATGCGACAGACGTGTGAGAAGAGAGTGTGGAAAGGGGTGAGTGGGGTCTTCAGAATATTGGGTGGTTTTGTGGATGCAGTGTTTGGACCTTAAAAGAGGGAGGAAGACCCTGATAATCTTTTCAGCAATCCTCACAAAATGTTGTAGGGACTTGATGCCCACAGCATTGCATTTTCCATACCTTATCATAATGTAACTGCTCAGGGTGCTCTATGGTCCCTCTCTAGAACGTGGTGAGGATGGGGATGGCATCTCTGGTATCTCGGCAGGATGTGTGGCTAGTGTAGCATAGTTAGGGCAGCGGTAGCCCAGTGGTTAGGGAGTTGCCCCGGATCGGAAGATTGTGTGTTCGATTCCCTCACTAGTAGGTTGCCCTGAGGTAACCTTGAGCAAAGTACCGTCCCCATCACTGCTCCCTGGGTGCTTTCAATAGCTGCCCCCTGTATGGGTGAAACACAGAGGTTGGGGCAGCGATTACCTATTGGTTAGGACGTTGGCCCCGGATCGGAAGATTGTGATTTCGATTCACTCACCATTAGGTTGCCCTGAGGTATCCTTGTGCACGGTACCGTCACTGCAAAGTTAGACAGGAGTTAGATAGTTAGAGAAGCAAAGTTGCATTGGTTGAGTGAGTGAGTGACTGACTGACATACACTAGTGATTATTTTAGGAGTTTTTTTCTGCTTAATTCCTAAAAGCCACAAACTTTCAGGATGCACCCCAATACCTTTAACTTTCTCAAACATACTATTTTGTCAACAGACCTACTCCTGTTTTGCTATAAAGTATAAATTTCATTTTTAGTTAGTGTGTTAGTGTATTTTTAGGTGTTTTAACACCTTAGTCTTCTCTTACTTTAACCATCTCTTGCTGTCTTCTTGTTTTAGTAAAAGATCTATCAAGAAATGTAAACTCACCCTGTAATACCAGCAACAGTGGTAGCAATTAAAATACCCATCTTTTTTCTACATGGTAGAAGATTTTAGTACTTGTTGGTTTTTTGGTTCACTTGGTGAAACACAACACAACACCCAGTGAGACACAACCAAAATGGGTAGAGTAGGGATAATATCCACCAGCAAAGAGAAAAAGGTTATTAATTTTTTTCTTTACTCTAAGTGCCCATTTATGGGATATTGTCCATTTACAACGGTTGTACTTCTTTATTTTATAAGCAATGTATGCAGCTGTTTTTGCCATTTCTGATAACATTATCATTATATTTTCTGCCCTTATCAGCAGAACTATATATACTCATTCACAAGGATAGAGTGTTCCTCTGAGGTTTCCTTTCTGTTTATAATGCATCTATTCTATTATCCTCAAAGGGTAGTGACACACAGCCTTTCCCTACAAGGAATAGCAGAGGAAATATGTCGTAACAGCCTTAGTTACTCTATACCTTATACTGTTAACACACTGAGTAAAGACCCCTTGGAGTTTTTACATATTTTACTCAACATATTTCCTTTGTTATTCCTTATAACCAGGATTATTCCATCCTAATATAGGGAAGCTTTAACCAATAATAAGATAAATTTTCTGGTTAATTTTTTTTTCTGTATTTATAAATAAATTTCTTTGTTTCACATCATCCTTTTGAGTGTGCAATGTCTGAATCTCATTACTTGAGTGCTAGGTGTATCTTTTTTCAGTGGTTCATAAAAGTCATTCTAGTTTAGTTCTTTCACATAGCTATTAAGTCACCTTAATTCATATGTGCATGCATGCATTCAGTTTTAATTACAGATCCAAAAGATTAAACCATGAAAACCTTTGCACCAGAAATTTCTACATGAGTAAGTGAAAGTGACAACCCTTGTCATTGCAAGGTCATAGCACAACGAAATTGGACCTCTGCATTTAACCCATGCACACTCAAACACCGTGCAGCTATTGAAAGCGCCCGGGGAGCAGTGACAGGGACGGCACCTTGCTCAAGGGTACCTCAGAGCAACCTATTGGGAAGGGGTTTGAACCCCTGATCCTCCGATCATGCAGCTAACACCCTAACCACTAGGCCACCGCTGCCCACTGAGAGCTATAATTCACTGTTAATTTATTATAGCCCAACGATTAGTACTTTAACAACAACTCCTGTTCGTCTACCATACAGTCTTGTGAAAAAATTAGGACACCCCATTAAATATCCTGTTCTTTATTAAGAAATGTTCACCTTTCAATTTATAATCTTGTTTTTATTTCTCTATGGAAAAGAAAGTGATTTAATTGCAGATAAACAATAAAATTAACCTTGATTAATTCATTTAACAAAAGATATCAACAAAAATGTGTATTCTAACCGAGGAAAAAGTTAGGACACCCTACCCCCTAATAGTTAGTGTTACTCCCTTTGGCTGAAATAACCGCACTGATATGCTTCTTGCAGCATCTACCAGTCTCTGACATCAGCCTGAGGAAAGTTTGTACCACTCCTCAATGCAGAATTGTTTAAGATGTTAGATGTTTGAGGGGTTTCTTGCATATACAGCCTGAATCAAGTCACCGTACTGCATCTCAATGGGATTAAGATCTGGTCTTAAACCCATTGAGATTAACTCAGACACTCCAGGACTCTCCATTTCTTAGTTTTCAGCCAGTCCTTGGTGGATTTACTGGTTTTGGGTCATTGTCAGGTCCAATTCCGCTTCAGCCTTAGTGTTCTTACAGATGGTCTCATATGTTCCTCAAGCACCCTCTGATACACAATAGAATTCATGGTGGATTCTATGATGGTGAGCTGCCCAGGTCCTGTTGCAGCAAAGCATTTCCAAACCATGACACTTCTGCCTCCATGGTTCACAGCTGGTATGAGGTTATTTTCCTGGAATGCTGTATTTGGTTTACGCTAGACATGTCCTCTGTTAAACTCTATTATCCAAAGAACATCATTCCACAAGTTCTGGTCTTTGTCTAGACTCTATGTTCTCTCTAGGAAACTTCAGTCTGGCCTTGATGTTTCTTTTAGAGAGCAAAGGTTTCCTTCCATGCAAGTTGAAGCTGTGCAGTCTCTTTCTGATTGTAGAGCCATGCACGTTCACATCAACAGTAGAGAGTGCCTGCTGTATGTCCTATGATTACATTTTAGGGTTTTTGGAGACTTCTTATAGCATCTTGCTGTCTGCTCTCAGGGTGAAATTGCTTGGATGCCCAAACCTGAGCATATTGGCAGTTGTTTTTGAAGACCTCCACTTGTAAGACTATTTTCCAGACAGTTGAATGGCTGATTGCAGATTCTTTTGAGATCTTTTTAAATCCCTTACCAGACTTATAAACTGCTACAGTTTTAATTGTTTAGTTTTATCACTTGAATTATCAGTATTGTTAAGATTGAGATTAAATATTTATAGGTCCAAGAATGCTGCTAAAGGCTAAACTAAAGGGTGGTGGTGGCCTAGTGGTAGGATACTTGCCTATGGACATATGAATCAAGAGGTCCTAGGTTTGAATCCCACCTCTGGCACTACCACCACTGGGTCCCTGAGCAAGACCCTTAACCCTGAATTGCTCCAGGGGGACTGTCCCTGTAATTAGGACATGGAAGTCGCTCTGGATACGAGTGTCTGCTAAATGCCGCAAATATAAAAACACACAGGCTTTCATAGGGTGTTCTAATTTTTTCACATTACTGCATTTATCTAGTGGATTTGTACCAGGTAATTCCCCCATCCTCTGGAAAGTTTGAAAATCCTAGATTGCTTCTCGCTTGTTTTGGTTCTATAAAGCATGCTGACGTGAGATTCATGTTTATGTCTGTGGCCATTTCTGAGGTTATTTTCAAAATCCTCTTGAAAACACATTTAATTTATCAAAAGGTAAACTCTGTGTTTGCAGTTTAAGCTAAATATCTGTCCTTCACATCTAGACATGCAGTATTTGGATGTTATGTTTTTATCTCACTTAACCTATGAGGTTCTTCAGTAACTTAAATGAATGCTTTGACAAAGTACTGACTAAGCAAAATTATTATGAACAAGTTATCAGTATTGTTATCACTACAAAATCCCAAAATCCCAGCATGAATCAGATATCATCCCATCTATCAAGAGCCATAAAATCATGTTCGTGACTAGATTTGAAGACAATGACTGGGGAAGTCAGTATCTACACTGGATAACCTGGTGTGGAATGAACTCCTCAATGGATCCAAGAATAATGAGCTACAATCCTTGGCCTTTCTTTTGTCCTTGCACCTGTAAATTGAGAGAGAGGGAGAAGATGTAAGGTTCAGATATACTCTGAAAAGCCCACTTAAAAACTTAAACTTTTAAACTTAAAAACAGGTTTTCAAAAAAAGACAAAAAATATGTGGCCAGTCATGGTGCACATCTAGTCAAAAGTTGCCCTGTCAAATTCTTTAGTTCATAATGACATTTTGAGTACTTGTAGTCACAATATGAAAGGAGAAACAACACTGACTGTGTTACAGTGCCATACTTCTATTATTTATACCTGAATTTATGGAATTTTGCTAGATTAATAGGTTTTCTAGATTAATTAATTCTTAAAATACAAAAATCTCTAGAATTTTGCAGGGTAATTTGATTTTCATTGCTTCTGCAATGGCATTTAGGACTTTTGAGCAAATGTGTCTACCAAAAATATCTCACAGAAGAAGGAGGAGAAAAAGTATTCTGACACTTGTTTTTTAATTTTTGGTTGTATGCTTTGGGTCTTTGATGTGTTAAACATTCATTTTCTTGGCCTTACTTTTTGCAGAAAATTGCTTGTGTCCTCTAATGCAAACACACTTTTTTCTCCAAAGGTTAAGGCTAGATAATTGCCGAAGATTTCTATTTTTTGTATCTGATCATGTCATGATCATTCATTGTTCCAAAATATTTTCTGATTTGCCCAAAAATCGCTTCTGTGAAAATTTATCATGCAAGTTTTGCACAGGCTGTTGGAACAGGGATTATTATGGTGTATATGTCCTCCAAGTACTTGATGTTCCTTTTTCTTTCGGGTCATCCTGCAACAAGGGAGGTCCAATGATTAGTGTTGTCATCTCTCAGCAGCCTGATTCCTTTTCTTTGTTGTGTTTGCATCTTTTCCCCGTGTCTGTGGTTTTCCTTCAGGTGGCTCTGCTTTTCTCTCACTGTGCAAATAAATGCATGACAGGTTGATTGGAGATGCAAAGTTTCCCCCAGGTGCAACCTGTCCTGGGTATTCTCTTTTGCACTATTTAAAATATAGCATAAGTATATAACATATTCCTTTTTTCATGCAGCAGCCTTACATAAGAGAATGTGTGAATTCGTTTCAAGAGAGGGACTATTAGCTCTGCTTTCCACAGGGGAAAAACATGTGTGACAAGGATGATGTCAAGTTTTGATGAGACAGGGTCATCTTTGGAGTGCCTAGTAATGTAGTCAATCCACAAACCTAGATGAAAATTGGCATGAAAAACACATTCTTTAATGTTATCTGGCTGGGACAAAGACCCATATTAACCCATAATAAGACAACTTACTAAGTTGTAAGTCGCTCTCAGAATAACAATACTATGGGTAGCAGTCAGCCTGACCAGCAGCTATGCTTATAACCTTATTATGAATTCGCAGGGGGGCGGCGGTGGCCTAGTTGTTAGGGTGTTGGCCACATAATTGGCGGATCGGGGGTTCAAACCCCTTCCCGATGGGTTGCCCTGAGGTACCCTTGAGCAAGGTGCCGTCCCTGTCCCACTCCTCCCTGCGATGGGCTGGAGACCTGTCCAGGGTGCGTTCCCCGTCCTCGCCCTGTGTGCGCTGGGTTGGACACCAGCACTCCCCCGCGACCCCGTTTGGGACAAGCGGCAGATAATGGATGGATGGATGAATTAGCAGGGGCGGACTCAGGCACCAAGAATCAATATGTTCAGTTTACTACGATCTATATGTTTAGTTGATCAACATGGATGTTGCTTGGACTTTCAGCAATAGAAACTGGCAGTAGGAATAGTAGCATACCTAAGTTTGTGAGTTGCTACTCTAACAAAATGGCAGAATAGGCTAACCAAAAAGTGAAATGTTCTCAACTCACGGCCCAAACTCTGCAACCATGGAGAAAAGTCTCTAGTTGTGGCAAAGCTTCACTTATATGGTGATCGTTGTCCCAGGTTACACTCAATACCTTAATGAGGAGTTTTCTAGAGTTTTAAGAACAGAAAATAATTTCGGTGTAAACATTTCACTGCTAATGCGCTTCATTAGGTTTTAACAAAGAAAATAGGATTTAGAAACTTCTGCATTATACAACCTTAAGTGAAAGTGACTTCATGTCATTGTGAAATGCAGCACAGCACAACACAACGCGATTCAACCTCTGTGTTTCACCCATACACACACGTGCAGTAAGGGGGCAGCTATTGAAAGCATGGAGCAGTGATGGGGACAGTATCTTGCTCAAGGGCACCTCAGGGCAACCTACTAGCGAGGGAATCTTCCGATCTGAGGGCCAACTCCCTAACCACTCGGCCACCGCTGCCACACATAACTAGTTTCTAGACAGCTATGTTCATTACTTTACATGCAAGGTCGCAAAAGAGCCCACTAATGGATATTTTTAACAGATCCTAAAACTTCAAGCAGACATGATCTCCAGTTATGACCCCAGGAGACAATTGTGGCAGAAAATTTGTTTTACTGCCATGTCTTTATGAAGAATAAAATTGCATAATGCAGAATTTTCAAAGACAGAAAGGGGTGAAGATCAATTTAGGAAAAACACACACTCATCTCAAATGTATGTGACAACTACTTTGCGGGGTTAATTCTACCAGCCTGCCAAGTTCATTTGATGTGGAATCCATAAAGATTTGACCAACCTTTCCCAGGCTCTGCCCATGAGTGTCTGCCCATGAGAGGGCATTTTCTGTGGCAGATGCACACTTAGCAAGCCTCATTGGAGCTGACAAGACATTTTAGTTATGCAGTTTGAAGGGTTTTTTTTTTTTCTTATTTCTCCTTAAAGAACTTGTGTGTTCGGATCCCTCTTGCAATTGATCTTCCTTAGCAGATCATTACATTTAAACCCTTATGGAGAGAATACTCCATTAAGCCTCCTTCTCACATGAACCTCCCTGCAGATTGATGCTTAAAACCTCCAAAAACTAAAAAACTGATAAACTCCTAAATAAATAAATATAAAGTATATATTTTTATAAATATAAATAAAGAAAGAAAGAAAGAAAGAAAGAAAGAAAAAAGAAAAAGAAATAACATTTTAGGTCTCATGGATGGTTTTCTAAGAGAAAGTAGAAATAGGCTGTGGTTAGAGCCTTCAAAGAAGCAAAGAAAGCCTACTGAAATGGGAGATACTAAAAACTTTTAATCAATACAAGATTTTTGCTCATTGGTATGAGATTAAATATTTAATTATGATCAAACTATGACAATGTAAATTTATCCTTAACATATTTGTCCCATAGTTTTCACTTGATAATTCAAAGGTACACACTTAAATGTCACTATAATCTGTTTTGTAACTACATAGCTTTTGTGCAATTGGGTAATAAACTTTAAACAGTATACAGAAACAACAGTATTATGTCTTGCCTTGATGAGTCTGGAATTATAGGAACAGTTTAGAAGTGAGCAAATCCATAAAGATTAAAAGATGTGCACTAGTAAAACAAATTTCAGAGCAGTGGTATGTGTGTGGACATATTCTCCTCCTTTAACCAACCTGATGATTTGTTCATGCTATGCATCTTCTGACCCCCTCAAAGGCTGCTTGTATCCAAGGACGTTGTGAAAACACTTAAAGGGGTCCCGATGGAGGGCATCTCATTCGTGTTCACCCAGAGACATGGTTTTCAAGACTTCATTTTAAAACACTTCTCTTGTTATCAGTTTACAACCATTTCCTAACCACAGTAGGACCTTTGCAAAAAAACATTTTACAAAACACGAGGAAGCATTCCTTTTAAAATAACTACAGAATGGTTTCAGGAAAGAAGAGCAGATCCTGACACCTGCATCATTTCGTTGTTAAGATATAAGGTCTTTTACAGTGGTTTTATATGAAATTCACTGTTGTATACATACAGAATTGCACACACTGGTAGTGTCAAGAAGCAGTGTTTAATTTCTAAAAGGTAATTCACAGCTACTTCACTATACTTAGAAACAGATGGTCTGATGCCTGATGCTTTACAAAAGGCATTTTTGTTTTTTTTCTTCATTTTTATTAATTTTCCATATTCTCCATATTCACATTTATGGAAGAAAGGTATTACACCATACAAAGACATGTAACACTGAAGGCCAGTGTTCCTAAGTCTATATAACATCTACATGAGTCTGATATAAAGAAATTTGTAAAAGTTTACCTAAACATGTGTCTGTTGCTTCACAGCATCTGGGTAGATATAACATTAACAGAAGCCTCTAAGAAAATGGTGATTCAAAGCATTTATAGATGCTTATGTAAGTTAATATCAGTTGTCATTAAAAAAGATTTGTAGATGAGATTTAGCCTAACCAATACTGGCCACAAAGTATTCGCAAACAATGTAAACCCGCGTTTAAAAAAATGGGTGCTTATAGGGTGCTTAAGGCTAGTGTTTGTACCAACTAAGTTTAGGTTTATCTAATATTTAATATTAAAAAGAAAATAACAAACATTTAACTAAGACTAGTCTGAAGCTTAACTAAAAATATATAACAGCTATAAAATATGGTGAAATTGTGTTCCCTAACTAAAGGTACTAAAGGTCTCCAGGTGTCTTAGGTGGCTACATTAACAATGTTAAAAATGTCAAAAAGTAAGGTTTACTAGTTACTGTAAATTAATTAAATTGGTAAGATTCTCTGCAATGGACCATTTCACATCAAATCACTCTGAACTGCTTTGGATCTCAAAGGTCGAATTATGCTAAATCTGGAAAAAATGGCAGAATTTCTCTTTAAAAAGAAAAAAAATCTGCCAGTTAGCTTGCTAATTCTAGAGAGGAAAATCTTGCAAGATGCAAATGTTTCGTTTGATCATTCTAATTATTAGGCCCACATCAAATGTTAATTCTTACACATGTTTAGTACACATATTAATAAAACAGTAATGAAATCAAGAAAGAGCTTGTTTGATCATAACCAGAATGGCAAATCATGAGTGAGAGACAGACACCCTCCTCTAACTCTTTGTGCTACACCAAAACCAAAGGATTTAATAACAAGTCTCTTCAAAAACTCTTGTGAACAGTATTGATTGAGGCTCGTGTTCTCCAAACAACTTGCTAGTGTCAATATTTATCATCGTCCTTAATTGGTTTGATGTCATTACACTACATTACAAGTTCAGTCAGCATGTTTGGTGTCAGGGCCCTGGTGTTGTTTCAGTCTTTTTTATTATGAAAGTGCACTTGCGTTCATTAAACTTTCACATTCCATTTTCGTTCGGATGAATCTGATTCTCTAAATGAATGTGGCTGTGGAAAAATCTAACCCCTGCCAGCAATCACATGGGAGCCACAAAGTCTGTATTAATTATCAGGAATATGGTCTCGATCGAAGATGTTAATTGCACTGATGGTCGGCTATGTGGGGAATTGCCCATGCATTTCATGCAGGGATAATAAAAATGAATTTTTAAACAAAGGGATCTTAAAATAATATCTATTCTACAGAGAATATTCCACTTCAAAGGCTACACTCAGTGCTTTGAAATTTATCTTTGTGGTCTGAGATGTTAAAGAGGAGCCTTCTGAATGCTTCAGTCAGTTAAAGTTTGTTGAGGAGCAGAAAAAAAGAAAACAAGAGTTAATTAACAGTTATTATAAGCCCTTTCAAATTTAATTTGACTTTCAAATATTAGCATTTATATATAAACTATGCTCCTGGCATCTGCAAATGAGCTTCTGCATAAATTTAATTGAGTTCCATTGTGTATCTGTACCCTTGCCAAACATCCACTCACAATAATAGCAAGAATTATCCAACATGTTCAGTCATGCCACAGCTGCAAGTCATATTATATAAGCAAGGCAGAATTGCTTTGGATATTGAATCTGTATTGTTTGCATAAACAAAGAAAATGTATAACCTAAATAGATTAATAATAAATAGCATGGTAATCTTGTCCACTCTTAATTACAAGGAATATTTTAATGACCTGTAGTGGGACTTCAATGATACTCAGATTCTCTTCATGCTTATTTAGGACAAGCTAACTTTCATTAGAGAAAAAGATGGGCATTATTCATTACTTTATTTTTGCTTATACAAAATGATGGCTTTTAATGAAATGATTACTTACTAAACATTGTTTAGCTTGTGAATAAAAGTAATGATCCCTTTTAAAAAAGAGAGTCATATCACTCAGTTCCACACTGTCAGATGCTGACTTCAAGTATCAATTTTGTACTTGTGTTAAAATGTTAAAATTGTCAGGAGGGGTCTCTCCCTCCCCTCTTTTTACACCCCCTCTTTTACCCTCCCATCCCACCCGTCAGCCCTGATTTTGCCTGATGTCACTGATCAAATGCACCTGCCAAGCCCTGCCAACATTCCACTGCATGTTTGCTAATTATCTTCAAAGCCTTGCAGACTTTGTGCCTAATAGAGGGAATTAAATTTTGCTTAAGAGAAGGGGATGGGTTAGTACATTACAATGCTATTTATTTACGCCTTTTTGGGAGGGGATCTCAAGAGACCTTGTGCATCATAAATTATTGAGGGCAAATTGAAAACTTCCAATTTTCACTTGGCCCCAGTAAGTGGGCCTGCCTCCATAGGTTGTGCAAACAATTTTGAGCATTTTATGAGGCCAAACCATCTGAGATAGTAAGTGGGTGGTATTGTCTTAATCATGTACAGCTACTGAGTTCAAACCCCTTGATTTGCATGTGAATTAATGGGGCATTATCATCCAAAAGCATTGGGGTACTAGCAGAGAACAAAGCAAAAGCAAGATAGCACCACCCTCGTAATTTCCTTGTAGAGTGATCATTAGACTAAAGTGCTTTTAATTGTGTAGCTATGGAGACGTTAGCTTTACAAAGTGCCAATTACTCTCTAATAATCTAAAGTGCATGAAAGAAAAACTTAAAGGAGACTTGTCTACCCGTGCACTTGAGTGTAGTAAAATGCAGAGGAATTTGGGTAGTATCACCCATTAAGTATTACTTGTATAAACCTTGTATAAAATCTTATCTCTCCTTGTTACAATGATACAGAAACTACTTTTCTCACTTTTTTTTTCAGCTTTATTTCCACCCAAAGAGAGGATGTGACTGGTGGGACTGTGTGAATATTAAAGGCCTAGCAGCAGGAGGTGACAAGCTCTTTCCTCCCTCTTCACACCCCTAGTGTTGCACAGCTATAATTATTTAATCTGACTGTTTCTCTGCCTCCCTCAGAGGCCTTGAGCAGCGTGTGCCTTTCACACTCTCTCTCCAGACAACCAGCGTTCTCCTGCTGTAGAACATCACAGATGTGTGAAGCAATGACCAGCTGGCAGTGGCACAAAGGGCTTCTGAAGGGACAGTCTGGAATAATGCCCATGAGGCTGAGTTCTATTGGAATTTGTCTTCCTCAACGTCCAAAGGGAGATGGAATTGCTTAGACATTGTTAAGTCAAGAGCCTGATAGATATGACATGTAATAGAATGTAACAGATGTAACAGAAGAACAATCAAAAAAATTGTAAGGATGTTTTAGTTTTATACTGACTGATGTGGTTTTCTGATGTCAGCTATACATGTTTAATTTAGACGCAGTACATTTTAAACCGTGAAAAAAACCATTAAATACTGAAATATTACATTTATATTTTTAAAGCAGCCCTTTTAAATATAATTGGATTTAAATATAATTGGAGGAGAAAAAACAACTGTGAAAAAAATATTGTGGTGGGTCATATCTTCTTGAAAATCCTGTTTCTTGTATAATCTAAGTAGAATATCTATTTATTTTCTATTATTTCCAATGATATATATTCATTGTACATCCTAATATGCATTTAAAACTAATGCCAATAAATATATAATAATGAAGCGGGTTATTTGATGCTTTTCTGATCCCAAGACCTTTTTTAAACCAGGCTTTTACTAAACATTCAGAACCAGATATCACAGCTTCTGAAATACCTAGATTCATGAAATTCTACATGTTAATTCCTATCTCTTTTTCATTAGAAAAATATGCATTGACCCTATGCATTACCCATTGCTAGACTTTATGATAAATATCACTGTTTCCTTGATTAGACAATAGAACAATGGGATGTCAAGCTCACAATAAAATAATGATTTGATGTTGTAGCTTGAACATAGATGCAGCCAGGAGTCTTGTGCTCAACTTTACTGAACATAAACAGAACTCAGGAACCATTTTTATGAGGAATATAACGTAAACAATGATCTACGGTCTGCTCTGCCTCATTGGGACTTATAAACCCTGCCCCTGATGAGGCAAACCTGTGGCCCGAATGAGCACAAGTGTGCACAGTCAGAGCAGAGCAATGCCTACCGTGACAGAAGCCATTCCTGGGGCGCTAGATCCTGTTTAGCTTTGAGCAGGGCCCTTGAGGGGAGGACATACAAAAATCATCTCAAACAATAAAACATGGCCCATTCCAGGGCCGATATATGGCTGCAAGGGGTCCTCCGCCCCACCTCAGCCAAAACCAGGGCTACAGGTGGCGGCGAGCAGTATCTGTGGTGGGCGCAGGAGCTGGCATCGCAGCCTCTATGGTAACGCAGAAGCGGTGAAGAAGAGTCACTCTCCAGTGCTGGGGAGGAAGATGGTGTTGAAGCCCTGCCTCCCTGGGCTAACGTGGAAGCCAGCGTCAAAGTTCCGCCTCCCTGGGCTGACGGTGATGATGGCACCAAAGTCCCGCCTCCCTGGGCTGACCTGGATGAAGGCACCAAAGCCCCGCCTCCCTGGGCCTACGTGGACGACGGCACCAAAGTCTGCTCTGCCTCTGCCTCTCTCCCTGGGCTGACGTGGACAACGCTGAAGTCCCACGTACCTGGGCTGATGTGGTCAATGGTGCTGAAGTCCCATCTACCTGTGCTGGCTCTCTGGGGCTAACATGGGAGCCGGTGAAGAAGCTGGTGCAATGTTGCAGCCCCGCCTCTCGTGGCTACTACAGACGCCCGAAGGAGCACTGCCCTTGTGACGGGGCCCACCTTCCTGTATTGGGACGGAAGCTGGCGGATCAGCCTTAGCCTGATTCTGGTGAGGAACCGGAGGCTGTGGTGGAGGGGGAGAGGATGAATCCATGGACTCCAGCAGGTCTAGGTAATGTCTTGCTTACACACTATTACACACTGTGTAATAAGATAGGCACACAAGTATAAAACATTTACAGCATTTAGTAGACGCTCTTATCCAGAGCGACTTCCATGTCCTAATTACAGGGACAGTCCCCCTGGAGACACTCAGGATTAAGGGCCTTGCTCAGGGACCCAGTGGTGGTAGTGTTAGAGGTGGGATTCAAACCTGGGACCTCTTGAGCCTCTTGGTCCATAGGCAAATATCCTACCACTAGACCACCGCCACCCCATAAAACCATTTCAACTTCAGGCATGACTATTTCCTGAAATCAGAGCTATGCGTATATTACACCATAAAATAAACCACTAAATATCTGCCCTTTGTAGGCCTAAGTTGTAGATACCAAGCCCATTAAGACTATGGTTTGGCAGCAGTTAATTCAATTTCACAAAGCCTTTTCTCACTATTTAATATTGTCCACATTGATGAATAGCACAAACAGTGGGCATCATGTGGCAACCTCATCAGATGTAAAGTGGGGATGAAATATGCAATGCTCCAAAGTAAAGCAAGAATAAGACATGCCTCCATTTGAGAGATGAAAGTGGCTGCTATAAAAATGAACACAGGTTCTACTTGGCTGACATTATTGCAAGCAACATGAAGGAGAGGAATTTCACATTAATCTCCTCCAAAGACTCAAAAAGGGTAAAGAAGAGCCCTTGGCTAGACGAAAAGCATACTGAATAACTGAGGTCACATTTTCTCTCTAATGCACTTTCACAATTGCTTTCAAACAGCTGGTGTGGCCTGAACCAGACCTAGAAGTACACTAAAGTTGGTTGAGGGTAATTTCCAGTCTTGATAAATGAAAAATTATTTCTGTATAAAGGCTTTTCTGTATAATGGCTTTGAATGAGAAACGCCTTTGAAATTACTGAAGACAAATGAGATGTTAAGAAAGATCAAATCAGTTACTGCTGTCTACAATAACATGTCTCGCTATAATTAGACATAAACCAGCATAAGTTAGAAGGTAAATCTTTTTATTTATGACATTGTAACTTTCATTCAAAGTAAGGAAATCAGGAATCATACCAGGAATCAAAATGTCCTACCTGAACTGTTGCTCTAATAAACTTGTTCCTAATCCTGTCCATCCTTTCACTCCCTATGTAAATTTTAGAATCTTTGACTTGCCACCTGTCTTTTTATCAGTGCCACTATCTCCAACTCCTGTAACATATCTGGTCTCATCCTGTAAACCTTCCCTGTCAAGCTTGCTCCTACCATATCAGTGGCTGTGTCCTCATTAACTCTGGCACGTAGACTGCATGCTCCATGGTAGTATAAGAAAAAAAACACAAAGATTATCATAAAGATAACCTACAAAAAGGGGAACTAAAAATGACTATGGAAGTACTATGCATGTTCCAGTGTGTAGATAAGCAAAAAAAATGGTTGATAAGAACATCATGAATCTAAGCTCTTGAGAAGCTAACATGATTTTCTACAGCATGACAAAAAGTATCAGCATCAGAATCAGAATCATCAGTATCAGAAATGTTTTCCTTTCCTAAAATAAGTTAAATTTGACATCATCTAAAATGATTAACAGAATGAGCTACAAACAAGAAAGATGAGCTTAATAATGCCTACATTACATAATTTCTTGTGTATTGTACTTGTACTTTTTACTGTGTTTTAAACTCATAGTGATCTTGTACCATTATGCATAATAAAACCATGATTTCAAATCATTAAAAAAATTAACATATGGAATCTACAGGCCAAATTGTTTGTTTGGGAATACATTTGTCTGTCTGTCTTTAGATTAGCTACATATACCTTGTTGACTACTTTTGTCATGGTAGAGCGTCAGCCATTGAGTGTACTTCTGACTTGCGTGTTTTCTTGCATAATAGTGTTTTGTATGTATGTAATATGTAAAAGTGAGTTCTGTATGTAGTTATGTTGAATAAAGTTCAGTTCAAGACTCTCGGCTACGCATCAATGTCCAGCCTGCACCACCCCAGCGTTACGACTTGTAATATCAAAAGTTGATATTTAAAGTTGGTCAAGGATAATATTAAACTAAAACGATCCAAGCAAACAAGTATTGGGTTCCCTGTCTTTCTGTCAATGACTTGACAAGATGGCAAGCTAATCACAGCATAAATTGCTGCGCAGTTTTTAAAGTCTTCTTAATTTGGCTTCCCTCTTGCTGCCCTTCTTTACTTTCTTGGCCTAACCTACAGGAACACCACGGCTTTTAAGTGTAAAAGTAAGCTAACAATAGCACTGAGCCACAACAGTAATTGAGGTAGACAATTTTCAGGTTCAGACCAAAAGGTTCTTATTTGTAATACTAAGGAAAATAAAGGTTCTGGGTCTTTGCAGTGCATTCTGCAACACTATTTAACTTGAACCATGCTGTGAACCCTGACTCCATTGAACAATGTACACAGTGTTGCTGGAGACACCATAACAGGCCCTGTAAATAATTCACACATAATTTAAAATGGGTAAATCAAACAGAATATTACACATCAAAGGCAGCTTCCTCGAAGAAAAAAATTCATTTTTGTGGAAGGAAGAGGAGGAGGAGGGAGGTGTGGAGGCTGTATTTTGCGTATGAAAAGTGGAACACATATTTATCATTAGAGAAGGTTCCAGTTCCCAAGCTGGCAGAAGTCCAGCTGCTATTGGGTTTTTTCAAGTATCCACAGTCATTTCAGTCATGAGGAAGCAATTACCAGAGAGAAGGGAGAACGTTCAATGCTCATCCATTTAAAAGATGAGCAGGTTCCTTTAAGCTGCCGGCTTTCTGTGGGTGCATTCCCTAGCATTGCTCTAATGGTTAAGGGGGGTACTCTGACAGTGTGAAGCACAGGCATTTGGGCGAGGAAGTACCTAGAGCTCCTCAAAACAAACAGGCCTCACTCTCAGCTGAACAAACACACACACACACACACACACACACACACACACACACACACACACACAATACAAACATATGTAGTGCCATCACTGACGATGGTAGAAGGGTTGTGAAATTGAATTTTTATTCAATTTCCTATTCAGTGTGGAGTAGCTTAAAGTGTGTGCCAACCATCACAAGGCCACATTTACTTTCGGTTCTGTTAGTTTTTCCAAAAACACCTTAGATATTTTACTGTGCTCTCCCCTCTCTCTACCTAAACACAGAAAAAGTATTATGTTGCAAGTTTTATGGTGCATGACTGATCATGCTTTATGTGTCATCTCCATGATTTTGAATGACCACAACATACACTGTGAACAGTGGTGGCAAAAGCTCCAGTCTCAGGCATATACTGTATGTTTACTAACAACCTCACACTGCAGGATTTTTACTTTGCACAACTGTAAATTATTTTTTGATTGTGAATTTTTGTTAAATTATATTTTATTGATTAGATTTCCAGTTGATAAAACTGATTATCTGTTATTTTGAATAGCTTTACCATATTTTGTGTCCAAACACACACACAAACACACACACACACACACACACACACACACACACACACACACACACACACACACACTTAAGGACTATAGAGCTCTCTAGATTGATTTTATTTAGTGGTAAACCTAAATCACTATAACTTAGGTAATCATAGTTATAGCTCAGACAGAAGAAAAATATTGCCATAAACATTAGTGCCAAACATTAATGCCGATAACTGCTTTCATGATTTTTGGTAATTTGAAAGGGTTTATTCATCATGTAAAGGGCAGCTTTTCAAATGATGTAAAAAAAGAGTATGCTGGAGCTGAAAGGTTTTGATTTGACAGTGACAAAACAAAACCATTAAATTAAGTAGACTATCTTTGCCATCTTTTGGTCAGGTGAAGTCCTGAACTGCTAAAATAAACTATAAATATACTTTGCAACCATTTAATCTTCACTTCTTTTTAAAAAATTTTTATTTGTAGATTTAATTTGATTTGTAACCCAGCCACTGCTGAAAGAAGAAAAAGAGGAGATTTTATTTGATTTCTACAAAAAATTACGTTTCAGTATTATTTTTTAATGAGCATCATTTCTTGCGTATGCCATAATGCCCACAGCTCGCAAACGATAGCAAAGGAATAATGCTGAACCCACATAGCACATTATACCATGTCTTATTCACTCACAGCCAGGCTTGCACTCCTCAAGCTTCAAAGTTAGTTTTTTTTCCTGGCCTGCGACACGGCAACCGTAACCAGGGAACTTAAGCGTCACAAAGGGTGCCTTTGGACCGACCCAAATCAATCGATTTCTCTCCAACACTTGCTTTTTCATCCCCCCTCTTTCACTTGAAGCCTTGATCCTTGTGTGTTTGTGTGTCTGTGTATGTATTGAGTAAGAGCCTGTGTGACTGAGACAGAAAGTCCCTCAGGCAGTAAGAGAATAGCATCAAGGAACAACAGGTCTTCGTAGTTAATGGGACTCGTCCCTCTGGCTTGCATTAAATGGCAAATGGACAGTGCTGATTCAGCCTTTGACAACTTGAGCTTTTTTAAGGTCTGATGTATTGAAAGATTCCATTCCATTTGTAATATATTCCTCAGTGAACAAATACCATGGTGCCATATCATCTAACAAGTAACAGACCACATAATATTTGTACAAACAGACTCCTCCTGCTTCTTCTCATCCATCATTAAAACATCATGTTTATTTATGTCCTGCTTCATTAAAAACCATTTTTATTTACACAACAACGTTGAGGCAAAATTCTCAAAGGATTCCTTCAAGTTTACTGCTTAATCAATGAACCTAACAATTGACATTTTCATGGCATTTTCATACACGGCTGATCAATAAGTCCCCTAAGTCAGTCGTTCCTGTAGCAGGGGATGTGTTTGTGGAAGTGTGTAGTATTACAAAGCCTTTGAATACAGACACCTAAAGCCACTGATTCAAAACAAATACATTAATGATATGTAAGGGAGATCATCTGCAAACAAACAAAAAAATTATTTATGTTTAAAATGTTATATAATATTCCAGAATTCCTGTTTAGTTTTGTACACCACTGGAAAACACCAGCTGCTCCTTCCTTTGTGCAGTTGTGGCTAAGATGGCATTGTTATCTAATTGTTATATAATTGATATAAACTATTTAAGAACTTTGTAAAAAAATATGGTAATTACATTAATGCATTTTTATTTGAAGACCTACATGAGTAATGCTTAGCAAGCAAAGCTGCCTCACACTGCAGCTGGGAGGTCCTTTTTTTCTTTTATTCTTAATGGCTCTCATTCTTATGCCAAATAATGTATAATATTTCATTAATAATAATAATTTACTCATTCTTTCAAAATAAGAAAACTTACATGGCCTTAACAGAAAGTCTATCAATCTTTCATTATTGGTCACTTTTGCCTAAAACATATACATGTACATATGAATGAATGAATGAAAACATATTAATAAATTTGTGCATAAAGATAGGAATTTGCTTAATTTTTTTCTAAAACAACAAATGTGTATCATTGGATAATGAGTGCCAAAATGTTTGCAAACGTACTCATGCACACATACATAATTTCAAAATGCAATTTTTAAAAATGTACAACCTTGGCAGTTTTGCTTGGGTAAGTCTAAGTAGTGCATTTTTGGTCTGTGAATGTGCATCAGCCCGCAGATGGCCAAATGGTGGCGCCACACAATCAGAAGAGGCCCTTTCTGAGGTAGCAAAGTAAGAAGAGAAAAAGCCAGAGCCTCTCAGTAAGACACTACCTTGTGTGTGCGTGTGTGTGTGTGTGTGTGTGTGTGTGTGTGTGTGTGTGTGTGTGTGTGTGTGTGTGTGTGTGTGTGTGTGTGTGTGTGTGTGTGTGTGCGTGCTCTGCCCTGTAAAACTAGTGACTGAAGAAGCAGAAAACAGTGCTCATTTTCAATCTCTGCCACCAGGCTCAGGAGGTGAGGATGAATAATGCTCAGATTCAACTGTGCAGAAACAGAATCACACTGCTCTCTCTCAGACGCACAAAATCAACAGCCCTGCCACCACGCTCACAATTACACACACCGGCTGTGGAAGATTGCCTGTGTGGATGTGTTGCCGGCACCCTGCAACTTTTGAAGTAAGACCTACTACAGTCCAATCAACTCAGCAACACATAGCAAACTCACTGGATGCAAAAAAAAAAAAAAAAAATCCCGCTCAACCTAACGCTCTGCATAGATTTCATTTCTTCAGATTACTGAGAGTGAGCTTCAATTTCAAGGAGTCAAAGCAGTTTTATTGATAATGTCTGAAAACAAAAGGACTGCTTCCATCTAAAAACAGAGGAATTCTTACATTTTCCTTTAAAATGGCAAAAGACACATTTATTCAATACAGAATGTCTGCTGAATAATTTATAAAAAATATACTATATTTGCTTCTAGTTCTAAACATTGGCTTACATGTTTCCAATAAACTGTTAATTCCTCCTTTGTGTGAAAAGACATTTCAATAAATGTTCTGACCTTATATGTTGAGAGATTTTTGACACACTGCACACATATACACTCTCACCCAACATCTTTCTTATGGTCTGACCAACAGGTTTGCTGCCTGATAATACTGGCTGTTATTTAGGTCCTGTGAATTTATCAGAAAAAAGGCAAAAAGTATTTTATTTTATTAGTATTTTAATTTAATTTCAGTGAATTATTCAAACCTTTGTGTTAACAGTTAAATTATATTCTTTACACACACTGCTAAACTGATAGCTACAAATTACTTTCCTGGTTGAAATGGCAAACATGTAAAATGAATTTAAATGTACTTATTTATTTTATTTATTTAATAATAAACTAACCTCAGAAAAAAAACTATTTAGAGAAAAAGAAAACTAAAAGCTAATTAACGTAAACCCACATAACATATAACACTCGCAAGTCTGTATTTATAGTTTGTGAGTTACTGCTTGTTATGACATGCTGTGATAGTTAAGAACTGATCAACTGGTAATTTACAACTACTGATAAGGCAGAAAAGTCCTGTCAGACTGAAACTATCTAACTCTGTAAAATTATACGGACCAATTTTATCAGTTATTGGAATATTTTTTTAGTTTTCAGTTTGATAAATCTAGTAATGGTCACAATGTTTTCATGTAATGCAGGTCACTGATACAAGCATAAACTATTTCAAACAGTCACACACAGACGCATGACAACTTTTCCATTGCTTCCTCCTATTGCTCCCTCTCCTGTCATCTCCCCTGCATGTCTATGTCAGGTAAATGTATCAGAAGGCGGCGTGGCATGTATTAAAATTCACACCGCACAGAGACAGGCCAGAAGGATGTCCAGGCCAGGCACTCTGAGAATTGCAAGCAATCCACTTTGTAAAAGAGACTAGCATCTTTAAGAGAGCAACATCTGCAGAAGAACTCACCCCTCCCCGGCTTGCCGTTAAGATAGCCACGGCTATTGGCGCCACTAATGGCTTTACCTGGTGGCGCCTCGTTCGCATAACTGATGTTTGGTAGAGCTGGTTTTGGCAGGCGCTTACTCTGGGTAGCATTGGTAGTTTACTTCTTTATTTTATCAGTAGCACTCTCCCCCTTAACCTCCCCGGCCAGAAAATTCATCCTGCAGCAATTACCATATGTTGTGACTGTGGTTTTGGAACAACACAGTGACATCTGTGCTATATTGGCATCTGGGGCACACTGAAAGAACTGCCTGCACTCTGTATCTACATCTACAGAGCAGGTGCTCCTCCAGACTGAGCTGACTTTTGCCTCCACTGCTGCTGCTGGAATAGACCCTGAACTAACACACTGCCTGTGATTCTGGCCTCGCTTGAAGATCTGTCTTCAATGGCAACAAACCCATAAATAAACATCAATCTCAGATGACTCTACAGCACACCATTTCATGTGAAATCACTCAACGACTTGTGTTTACAACACAGTGATTGAGTTATGCCACTACGAAAACTGTCTGAAAATGCCTTTTCAGGAATTTATATATATTTTTAAAAGATAAATCTGTTTTAGATTTTATCTATAAATAATATTTATGAAATACATATATATTATAAACTCCTACTTCTCATTTACAACGTTCATGATTTCTGATGCAGATTATGCTTATTTTGTGAAATTAACCTCTGTGTCTCTATGTCGCAGTCCCTGCAAGCGACTTCATTGCTGCACTATAGCTAACTCAATGGAAACAAGGTTAAAAAAGAAAAGGGAAAAAAAAATCAGTACCAAAACAACCAGATATTGTGTCAGGTCCCTGACCTCAGAGTCTTTGAATATCTTTTTTACTGGATAAAATCATGCTTCATGGCACACACTGGGTGTAGTAGTGTAGGAGGGAGGGGGTAGGGGCGAGCTTTTAAAGTCAATCATGAAAGGAATGTCACTTCACTAATTTATTGCAGCTGTAGCAATTAATGTATTAATCTGCAACTTTCATAAAGCATTAGATTACATAAAGCAATCATGAGACTGAATAAATGTGCTCATTTAAAAGTACACTGACAATGAAACAGGAACTAATAAATATGTATTCATTGCCTGTGGCGCTATGTTGGGGTGAAGGTGAGGTGTCCCCCATGGAGACAGTCAAGTCCAACAAGACAGAGTAATCAGAAAAACATACACAATACATTAGGCACCTTCTGAGGGACTGAAGTCTCTGCAATTACTCTTTCTGCCATTTTACTGACCTCAGAGAAAAAAATGTGGCATCCTTATATCTGTTAATGCAACCTTCACTTCTTAATACCAAGGACCTATGTATTTTTATGAGCTCCATAGAATACCAGTCAACAACATAATTGCGATAATTTCAAAGTCTCCTCTGTGTGTGTATTGAGGAGAAAACGAGCTATATGATTTTTGCAATTCTGTAAGAGATCCAAAATAACAATCTGTTTCAAAGAAACATATAATTAGGTGACCAACAAATTCGATGAAACACTGCCTTAAACACTCTTACCACAGCACAATGTTTTAATAAATGGGAAGAATACGTCAATTAAAAAGGAGCTATTCAGGCCTTGATGGAGGGGGTGAACCCTGCAGTATAGGCAGAAATATAATCAAACTCACATTTTACATGGTCATAAATTAGAGCAGGAAAACGAAGGAGAAAGACAGAGGGCTTGGGAATCTCCAAAGCGAGAGGAGGAATAAAACCTTCATGGTTTGGAAAATAAACGAATTATCTTCTGAATTATAGCTTTCCTCTGAGTACAGCTTTACCACCACACAACATTAAAAACATGTGTGCTCTTTTTAAGCTGGATCGCTGGAGGGAAATTCATTTCCTCTTTTCTCCATCGCATTGTCACCAGTCTCTTGTGGGGAGGGCTTCATGTACTGTCACATTATTATGAATTAGACAGCAGGGATAATACGTGCAAGAGGTATCTCAATTCCGTATGCTTTCCCTGAAGGTGCAAGTGAATAAATATATAAATCATTATGGTTTTATTGCTTGAGAACACACATAATTATAAAGTCTTAAACTGCTTCCCATTGGGGCCTCCAATATGTTGAGAGACATGGAGACAAAAGATGATTATGCAATTTCCCAATTATTTCATAAACCTTTAAAAAAAAAAAGGAAAAAAAGGTATATCTGATCGTTCCTGATGTCCCCCCTCCGATAAATACAAATGCATCGACACAAAGAGGCTCAAGACAGTTCACATTAGTGAATGCTTCTCTTGTCTGACATCAAAATGCATATTTCATCCGAGGATGGATATGAGGGTTTTTGTGATAGCAGCGCAGCAGCTTGCTTCAAGTGGATCGGGGCACTTTAACGTTTTCCCATTGTGCACTGTAGAGCAGTAGGCAATAATTAAATATCAGGTGCATAAGTTGCTCTTTAATTTGACATGTGTGCTTCAGGCAATAAACACATGTGGGGCAATGGGGAAAGGCATAATTGCGGGTGAATAAAATATCATATCAAGAGTGAGGAGGGGGATCATTGTATTAGGTACCCAGTGACAGCTCGTTTGATCATTACGCCAGGGCTGAAGAGGTAGGCTAATTAGTTGCCATTAAAGCTCACCCCCTAATCAGAGGTCGCTCTTGCATAAAGAATGTTGATCGCCTCAGATGAATGAACAATGACATTAACCCTCTGCTGCCACAAACTCCAAGCAGCTGTATGAAGTGTGTGTGTGTGTGTGTGTGTGTGTGTGTGTGTGTGTGTGTGTGTGTGTGTGTGTGTGTGTGTGTGTGTGTTTGTTTAGGGGGTGGGGGTGGTATTGGGGGTGGGGATGGTAAAGTGGGATGTGATATCTGATACAGTAATTAACATTTTTGTCTACAAATTTACTATGGACATTAGTAAGAGGTTGTACATGCAAAAAGACACAGTAGGTTAGAGTGAAGAGTGTAGGGCCTAACCCAGTCTGTGCTTCACCAATGTCTTTTCATTGGTGAGAGATGTGAAAGTGAAAGTGAAAGTGAAAACCCTTGTCATTGCGAGGTCACAGCAGAGCAAGCATGAACCACAACAAAATTGGACCTCTGCTTTTAACCCATGCACACAAACACCGTGCAGCAGTGGGCAGCTATTGAAAGCGCCCGGGGAGCAGTGACAGGGACAGTACCTTGCTCAGGGGTACCTCAGGGCAACCTACTTGTGAGGGAATTGAAGATGTGTAACATTTCCTTCCCAAAAAGCTCATTTTAAATATTATTTAGTACAATTTAGCACTGATACTACTAACATTTTTACCACCAATTTATACATTTGACAAAATACTGGAATGTTTTTATAATCATTTGAAACCATAACAACCCCTCATTCACTGCCATTTTACTACAGTTCAATGAGTACCATTTTACTACAGTTTTGGACCTAAGGTGTCTTTGATATCATCTACAAGGATATCATTATGTATACATTTTAAAACCCTATGGTATCATGTATGTGCTACTATTTAATAGCATTCAAACCATGAAGTAAAGTTTCACTACAATTTTGTATTGTTCATTTAATTGCTTGGTTTCATACATTTTGTGCTATTATTTTCCTGCCATTTGGTACCACTTTATACATTTGTACCATTTTCACTACTTACCATTTACCATTGCAGGAACTGGAAACACTACTTTACTGCAATGTAGTCTTTAAAAATTTAATTTGTCTAAGAACACCAGGTCATAGCATGGAGGGAGGAGGCTAGAACAGGGAAGGAAAAGAATGCTCATCAGAAAGAAGCATTATGCTAATAGTATGATGCTATGAATTCTTCAGGAAGCACCCAGGTTCCCCATGTGAGCCAGAAGCAACTTTGAGCACCTCTTACTACAACTTTCAAAGATGGCAGGAAGTGCTCCATGGAGACGCCCATGCAATATTAGCTGACAGAGCCATATAAATAATAAGGCATGTAATGCTGCATGTGAATGCCACTAGGGCTTTCAACAGGTGTGGCGTTCGCCTGTGCTTTTCCACTTTGTTCAACAAAGAGATGGTCTTTACCACTGACTTACATCTGAAAGCTTTGCCTGATCATTCTTTAATGGACCCCTTGCCCAGAAAGCACTATATTCACAAGACGTCATGATAATAGACCGGTTAGGGATGTAGGGATTGGTGGAGTGGTGGTGGGGGTAGACGTCTGAGTGAATACATTCAGGGGGACACCCAGGGGAGAGGGGCTTTGCGACACACTTTAGTGGCAGGAAAACCCATCACGTGTGTGCGTGCGTGCGCGTATACTTAGTGGCCATGACCCTGATTCTACCATCTTCATGGCTGGCTTACCAACTCAAGCTATTGATGCAGTTAGTGTAAGGAACAAATCACAACTCAGTGGTGAATGTAACCAAACACTTAAAAAGCCTTTTATTTGCTAGGGTTACTTTTACTGAATAGGGCACCATTGGTCCTGAAAAGAAATAACACAGCGAAAAAATGCGACCTTCATGTTGTGTGACAAACAATCTTTTCCGCTTTAAAAATTTGACTGGCGAGTAAACATTTGTGGCATCTCTAATCTTCATCTTGGTGGTCTTTGTCACTAAACCAATTAAAAATAGGCAAGTAAACTTAAAAAAAAAAACTTAAATGTTTTAGAAAGACCTTCAAATAGTTGACAATTAGACCTTTTCTATCATCAGTACTGCTATGACATCATAGAGACCAAATTTTCCTGAGACCAGCAACTAATAGCCAAGACCATTTAAAAAAAAACATTAGCCAGTGGCTTCAACCAAGTTATGTGTTGGCACAAAAATGAATGATGTGCATCCATGTGAAATAATCTTTTAACAATGCAAATGAAAACAAAATTAGTTGCTGGCTTCTTAGTGCCACAGGCTTCAAAGTGTTATAACTGGTCATATAACTGGAAGATTGCAACTGGTGGGTGCCACTGGACTTGCTCTCTCAGGACGGAAAAAAAAAATTAACTTGTTAAAACTAGTTAATATAGTCTTGAAAAATGCTCTTAGCTAGTGAAGGTGACTATTCTTGTCATTGTGAAACACAGCACAGCACATAGTGAGGCACAACATAATTCATCCTCTGCATTTTACCCATACATGCACATGCAGCAGGGGGCAGCTATTGAGTGCCTGGGGAGCAGTGATGGGGACAGTATTCAAACCCATGACCTTCTGATCCTGGGGCCAACACCCTAACCACTAGGCCACTGCTGCCCTGACCGCTACATTTGACCCCCCCACACACACACACACGCACACACACACACACATGCAGCAGGGGGCAGCTATTGAAAGCAAACAGGGAGCAGTGACACGAATGGTACCTTGCTCAAGAGTACCTCAGGGCAACCTACTGGCCTGGGTATGTAAAAGTTACAGTTCAGGCTAAAAATATATGCCAATATAGTATGCACCCATTTTGAAAAAGCTATGGAGTGGTATTCAAGGCAAAAAAAAAAAAAAGTAGCATTTAGAAATGCCGTTGCTGTTACTAACTAGCATGCATTCTGATGTCTTTTTTCAGAGTCTAATCTCAGTCACTTCCAAAGTAAAAGCGAAGTATTACTCTAATAAGTAAAGATAAAAGATATAAAAGATAAAAGTGGTACTTGATTTATGATTCAAAATTCAAACTGTCCAAAGTACAGTTTTGAAATGCCATAAAATGGCTGAGCCAGCACTCACTTATATTTTGTTTCTATTGCTTCATGTCCTGAGCTGTAGTCTGAAAATTCACGCTTCCAGTGCTGTAAGCCAAAAGCAAATGACTGTTTCTCAAAGGCATTTAAATGGTGACCCTTGTTAATTAGATTAATCCAGCAATGGTAATTTACAAGCTTTTGGCTCTGCCATATGATCCTCATTTCCTCACAGCATTGTGTGAGCTCCCACTGTCTTGTGTGGGCAGATCTAGAACTTTCTATCCTTTTCTGATGAATCAACTGAGGCAAAATGGCAACGCAAACACTTCCTTTTAAAGAAGTTGAAAAAAATCATAGGATTGTATAAATTAAGACTGCTTGAAAAATGTCATAAATAATGAAATGTGTGTGCTATTTTCCCAATCCTGTTTTTGCCTTATAAATAAATTATCATTTATTTCTCGGCATCGTTGTACAAAAGCCTCCGACTCCTCTCACACATTTTAATTATTTTTAAATAAATGCAACACGAATGGATGAAGTGTGTCTTCAGTGAGAGATAGAAAATGAGAGTGAGAGTGGGAGAATAAGCTCGCTCATGTTCAGGTCTGGCAGTAATGCTGAGACTTACCAACGACCTGTGAAGGATTAACATCATCAGATTGGTTGAAATTACCCACTGCTGATAAAGTGGTACAATTTAAGAGACAATCTTTTTTTCCCTGCCTTTTGCAAAAAAAAAGTACCCCTCCGCAGCAGGTATTGCATGGAGAACAGTGACAAGGAAGAACATCACTTTCTCCCATTTAAACAGTGCTATCCCAGGACACATCTGTCCCAGCCATAATTAGGAACTGCCTTTGGCTTGGCGTGAAATGGAGGAAAGCAGAGGGAGGTTTATTTTCCAGGCCCCAATAACATCTGCAACACAAACACTCCACCTATCTAACCACAGTGCTGTCAGAGAGAGGCTGAGAGATGGCCCTCTCTCGCAGTCTTTCACACACACACACACACACACACACACACACACACACACACACACACACACACACACACACATCGACTAGAAGTGTGGCTTTTATCTGCCCCCTTCTGTACAAGAATCACTGAAGACCTAAAATAAAGCTAGAGCATGGCACTGGCATCTGTGTCAGACACTATTATCCCTGTCTAATGCATACATTAGTCAGCTCTTTATACACAGAGCCAAAGAATACACACACCCACACACACACACAAACACACACACACAAACACACAGACACACACACACACACACACACACACACACACACACACACACACACAGAATATTAAAACCACTTACAAGTGAAATCAGCAACATAATGTTGTTACAATGGCATGTTATGCGATATATAAGGTAGCATGCAAGCTCTCCAAACCAGCTGGTCTTGAGGGCTGTTCCCAGTATGGTGTAGTTTTTAGTTACCGAAAGAGATCCAAGGAAATGAGCTATATGAAACAAACAAACAAAAAAAGTTAATGCTAGCTATGATACAAACATGTCATAACACAATGCCTTCAACAATGCTGACCTCATCCACTGCCTAACGTGCCTAAAATGATCACATGACCATCAGAACTAGGAAAAAGATGAGAAAAAGAAAAGACTTAGTTAAACACTTTTTTGCATCTTGTGCATGGTCAGGTTTGTGTCTTACCTGAGGAACAGATAGGACAACCTGGCATTCATATAGCTGGTATATTTACCAGCTACCTAATCATTGCTGCCGAACAAGTACAACTGGATTCCTTAGTGGTCTTGCTTTCATTTCAAAAGGATAATGTGCCCTCATCACATATTGCAAAACATGTTCAGGAAAGATTTGAGGAACAAGACAAAGAATTCAAGGTGCTGACTTGGCCCCTCAAATTTCCCAGAACTCAACTAATCAAGCACGTTTGGAATGTACTTGAAAAACAACTCGATCCTTGGCAGCACCACCTTATATCTAAGAGGATTTAAAGGATCTGCTGCTGATGTCTTGGTGCCAGATACCACAACACACCTTTAGAGGTCCAAGCCTTCACTGGACAGGGCTGTTTTGGCAGTATAAGGGGGAACCTATAAAATATATGGCAAGTGGTTATAATCTTATGGTTGACCGGTGTATGATGGATGTGTGTTATTTACATTAGTGTCAAAATTTGCATAAATGCAAGTAAGTGATTTAAGGCTTTAAGGAAACACTAATTTGATTCCACCAACCATTATAAAGAAAAAATACCCCTATTACTGGCTTCTCTTAGAATTTGACAAAAAAATGTCAAAATACAATCGAAAAATAATTTTATCATGATTAGTTAATTTGCTTCTATTCAAAGCTCTGTCTACACTCAGCACTACCATGTTGTGTCTTAAATTACAACTCTCTAGATTTTGTCCTAAAAATTTAATTTAACAGTTTTTTTCATCATTATGATGTATTTAGTCCTGTATATATTATCTGTAATACTGTTTATTGGTGTATGCATTCATCTTGAAATAAACATGTAGGTTCCAATATAATTCAAAGGCTAGACATTTAGTTTAAAAAATGTAAACGTGTGCACACTTAAACAGATAATTTCTCATTCACATGTATTTTAATACCAAAAATATTTTTCTTCCAACTGGAAAAGATTCATCATGATATTGAAACAATTACAATCCTACATGAACATCCTGAATACACTATGCTTTAGTTAACACATGCACTCACCTCAGTTAATGTGACATAAAGCATATGCACTAATAATTATGGCCTACTCCAACACTTCTTCAATTTTCATGAGTCCAGGAATATTTAATGGGATTACTAGATAAATGTATACATGTGTACATTACATTGCACATTATTACATTAATTGTTTTTTGGCTAAATGGGGAAGCTCATCCTTGAGCTGATAATGATACACCTAACTTTGTATCCCCTATGTGAGGCAATTTATATAATGAATAATTAATAAAAACATAATAGTAATCAGTTTTAAAGGACTAGGTTTTTCAAAAGTGCACATTCTTATTATTAAGCTTCAGTTTCTTAACTAAGATGGTAAACAGAGTCATTTAGAGTGTTTGTAAAAAATATTTGTTCAGTGGTGGAAATAGGAACCAGACATGTAAAGACTCTAAACAATACATCAAATAAAGTGTAACTGAAATGTTATTAAAGTGATTTTAGATAAAGCTGCTATTCATTATTAAGCATAAAAGTACCAAAAAAAGTACTTTCTGACTTACAACTATTTTAACCTTATGCAAACTGTATACAAAAACACATTTGCAAAGTGAAACACTAGACATATGTAGGATAACTGATCATTTTGTACCGTGAATAAACTAACTATACTCCTAGTAACTATCCTCACTACTGTAAAGACATCCCACTCAGTAAGTTTCCCTGTAATGAACCATCTCAGACCAAACTTTTTCATAAAGCCTTTTGAAATAACAGAACAAACAAAAATAACTCTGAGATGGTAACTTTACTGGAGAAGGCGAAACATAATTTAGTTTTATAGCATTTAGCAGATGCTTTTATCCAGAGTGGCTAACATTTCCTAATTGCAGGGACAACCTCTCTGGAGCAACATGGGGTTTAGGGATTTGCTTAGGAACCCAAGGATGATGGTACTGGAGATGGGATTTGAACTTGCAACTTCTTGGTCCATATGTGAGTAGCCTACCACCAGGACTAACTCCCCCCACCCCCCCCCTTGTAAGTTAAGTTAATGTTTAGTCTTTTTCTTTTCTTTTTTTTTGTCATTTTGGAACATGTTCATCATGAACTGCTACAATGTATCAAGGGCTGCTTTAATTGTAAAATTTAGGAAAGATTTAAAAAGCAAAAATATATTGTTTTCACCTACATAACACTTGTAAAAGGCACATATTGGGCAAACAAGGTTATGTCAGAAATTGCCCTCCCTGTTGCTGTAAAAACACTGAATATTATATGATACACTAAACTTATATACTGTAACTTGCCACTTGCCACTACTGTAAAGAAAGGTTACAGGATTATCAGGTTACCTATAACAGAGCCTTCAGAGTTCAGTTAATGCGCTTCTTTGTAAAACATGCAGTTCCTGAAGACAGTTTGCAGTTACTGTGATGTGGTAGTAAATTCAGGTAGACATGAATGTGTGTGTGTGTGTGTGTGTGTGTGTGTGTCTGTGTGTGTGTATGTGCCAGTTGGTGCTGCATTGTCTGCAGCCTGGGTGCGTTCCTGGGGCTCTTTGAAGGGCTGAGGCAGAGCTGTCTGTGATAATTAGAGTGCAATGACCTTCTCATTAGAGCCAGGAGTCCTTGTGATTATTTCCCCCCTTTTTCTCTTAACACAGGCCAGCCGCAGAGACAATCTTGGAATATCAAAGCAATTCTCTAAGATATTTATTAGAGCCCAAATTACAAAAACACATAGCAAAAAACCTTTGAATTACTAGCCCCACTAATGTATGCAGAGGCAAATGAATGGCCCGACTTCTTTCTTTTCTCTCTCTCTCTCTCTCTCTCTCTCTCTCTCTCTCTCTCTCTCTCTTTTTCACCCCCTCTCTCTTGTAGCTTAAATTTTTCATTACAAATTTCCGGAGCTTCAAAGCAGCATCTCGCAGCCGGTCTCCTTTCTTCTCCCTGGCGTGACAAAGAACTGTCAAAAACTGTCCCTGTGTTTGTTACTGTTTTTCTCTTTGCCTTTTTTTCCTCTCTTACATCTAAATGTCAAATAACGGCGTTTAAATACAACACAGCATCCCTTCATCTGGGAGGAAAAAAAACTAGGGAGGCCGAGAGAGAAAGAAAGCAAGAAAAGAAGAAATGCAGCAGAAGGCGTCTAAAAGGGGCCTAATTAATCTTACACATTGATTTTGTTTTAGTGTGATGTATTTGATGGAAAAAAGAGAAAGAGATGACTCTGGAAGGGGCTCTCATTAAAATCATTAGCAGCTTGATGTTAGCCGGAAACATCTCACTCTCTGCTGCTTAAAAGCACATTTACAGGTCCTTCTTTAATATCACAAGAATGGACTTCTCTAAAGAACAGGAGAGGTAGCCTTACTGCTTTTTCTGTGCCTCTGCTTTAAACAGGAGGCACAAAAGTGTCTGTGTCCACTGATCTGGACGGAGTCCAAGCAGTTTAGTGCAGGATACAGCACTCTGTACCTGAGCATGGGCAAAACAGGAGGGTTTGACACATTACCTTTCAGTTCCAGGCATGCTGAATGAGGCCTATGTTCTGATCCTGGATGCAGAAGTGGGATACAGATGATTACAGACACTGGGTTTCACCAGATAACCCTCCACATGCAGCAAATTGAACAAGCCTCTGTTCTAGTTTAAGTTAGGTATCCCTAAACATTTGGCAAGCATTTTAGTTCTTCTAGATGCTTTCCTTTTAAACTATAACTGCAAATCTATTTACTGGTCATTGACACTTGGAGAAGAGATGCTTGATCAGTTGCCAAAAAAGAGCTGTTGATTGCACATGATTTGTTAAGGCACACACCTTTCTATATAAGGTCCTATAGATGACAGTGTATGTCAGAGTACAAACCAAACCATAAAGTCCAAGGAATGGTTTATAGACCTCAGAGACAGAACTGTATTGAGACACAGATCTAAGGAAGGCTACAGAAAAATAGCTGCAGTATTGAAGGTCATCCATAAATATATGAAGTTTGGAAACACTAGGACTTGTAACTGTCTGGCGCCAGTAGAGGGTGCCCTGCTCTGATTGTGCACACCTGGGTTTGGGTGCCAGGTGTGCCTCATCGTGTGCGCACTGTGATTACTCGGGTTATGTTTTACATTTGTTACTTTGGTTAATATGTTTAGTCCTGTTCACGTTATCCGTCATTAAAGTCCAGTACGAAGCTCTCGGCTCTGCGTTGGCGTCCCGCCCTCAACACCACACCGTGACAGTCAAACATGACAGATGAACGGACCCTACGTGGGTGCTTTGCAGTCTCCGTGCGTTTGCGCCTCCGCTCCCTTTTTTCCACACCAAACGGCCAAACATGACAGGACTCTTCCTAGAGCTGGCCACCCAGCCAATTTGAGCGACCAGGGTAGAAGGGCCTTAGTCAGGGAGGTGACCAAAAACCCGATGGTTACACTGACAGAGCTAAAGCATCACTATGTGGAGAGAACCTTCCAGAAGGACAGCCCTTTCTCCAACAATCAGGCCTGTATAGTAGATTGGCCAAAAAAAGCCACATGACAGCCCAACTTGAATTTGCCAAAAGGCACCTGAAGGACTCTCAGACCATGAGAAACAAAATTCTCTGCCAAGTGTCATATCAGGAACAAACCAGGCACTGATGCTCATCACCTGGCCAATACCATCTTTACAGTGAAGCATGGTGGTGGCAGCATAATAATGTGAGGGATGCTTTTCAGCAGCAGGAACTGGGAGACTAGTCAGGGTTGAGGGAAAAATGAATGCAGCAAAGTACAGAGACATCCATGATGGTAACCTGCTCCAGAGCACCCTGGACGTTGGACTGGGGGAAAGGTTCATCTTCCAACAGGACAACGAACCTAAGCACAAAGCCTAGAATACAAAGCAGTGGCTTCAGGACAACTCCATGAATGTCCTTGAGTGGTCCAGCCAGAGCCCAGACTGAACCCTGATTGAACATTTCTGAGATCTGAAAATGGCTGTGCACCGACGCTTCCCATTCAAACTGATGGAGCTTAAGAGGTTCTGCAAAGAAAAATGGGAGAAACTGCCCAAAAATAGGTGTGCCAAGCTTGTAGCAACAAACTCAAAAAGATTTGAAGCTGTAATTGCTGCCAAAGGTGCAAAGTATTGAGCAAAAGCTATGAATTCTTATGTTTATGTTTTATTTTTGTTTTTTATTTTTAATACATGTTTCAAGCAAACAATTTGCCATTATGGGGTATTACATATATTGTTGAGGTAAAAAATTTATGTAATCCATTTGGAATTTCGGATGCACTGCAGCTGGCCATAGCAGCAGCTTAGTCTGACCCCAAATTGCACACCATCTGTTAATATTCTACAGTTAAATTAGAAGCCTTAACCAGAGTGTAGGCTGTTGAAGGGTGACGTAATTATCTGTGGGGCTTTACCCTACAGATTGACCACCAGGCACTGTTGACTGTGCTGACAACAAAGGTCATGTGCATGAAGTTCTTCAAAAGTCAAGATGCTCTGCTCATCTCCTTTGCTTTAGTTATGACATCATCTACCATCTAGCCTCTCACAGTGGGATTCCAAGTCTCACTGACCCCTGCCTCATTTGCTTGATGGTACTGTGTAACCTGCACAGGCTGACTACAGTACACAGAATTTGCTGATCTCGCCTTTACTTACATTTACATTTAATCATTTAGTAGTAATTAATAAAAGACAACTGGTCATTATCCATGACACCCAGGTTTCTCACAAGAGGGGATTTTTAAGTTGATGTTATGAGAGACAGATAGATTGGCTGGAATTAACAATACCCTAGTCTTAGAGAGACTGAGTGGTGTTCCTTCATCCATGTTGGGTTTCAGAGAGACAGGCTGACCCTAGCTTGAATGACAGATACAGTTGCGTGACATTCATTTCAGTAAGAACTGAAGAAGGAACTGCAGCTCTGTCTCTGGATGTAGCCTCCATTACAGACAGCAGGGCCATTTTGGGCCTTTAGTTCCTTCTTTGGGGCCTTTATGTCTACTTAGACATTGTCTGCTGCAATATAATTTGTAAAGGGTTCATTTTAAGTGGAACTCCAAAGGCCTCAATTCTGGCCTCTAAACTGCTGCCATAGCCACAGACTTTTTTTCTGTGGCTATGATTGTACACATTAAATTACACTCTGCCTTGATTTCCATTGTACAAAAGTCTCATCAAGGGGCAGTATGGACAATGCAGTGACTCTGAGAGTCTGGTAGCCAAGGACTGATGCTCAGGTGCTAAGCTCTATAGGCTCCTGTCAATGGTGCTAACTGAATTACAAAACCACCAAGCCACACCAACCTTCAATACAACCAATGCCTCTTCTGGATAAGCCATGAAAGAAAATGGCTTTAGACTGCAGAAATAGTGTCTCTTGGGAGTTTGTTAACCTTTAGAATGTTCTATGTTTTGGCATAAAATGAACTTTTTTACATCTACAGATTTACATTCAAGTCCTTAAAGTAAAAAAAAAAAGCTAATCCTATTACGGATATGTCTGTGGATACTTATCATGACAACAACCAAGATTTCTGAGGAACTCACAACAAGTGTTTAAAGGTGATCAGTCCATATGATCAGTCCAAGAACAAGTTAATGTGCAAGACTTGCTAACAGTTTTCTAGAAATATTTTGTTGCTGTTCAAGGAGGTCAGTCCAAATACTGAAAGCTTCTTCCTGTCCTCTTACTCAGCATTTTACTCTGCCATGCCAACCAACTGCATGTATTTTCTTGAATTAATAAATTAAATCTATTCTGCCTGAATTGTTTAAATGAGTTCTCTTTATCTACTTCTAGAACTTGTGTCAAAATCTTGTGACAGTATTTTAGGACATATTGCAGAAAAACAAAAAATGATAAGGGTTCACAAGCTTTCAAGAACTAGCTTACAATCACACTAAATCACCAATATAACAAATGCTATGAGCCTGCCTTTACTCAGAATATGATAATGATGATGTGACTGTGTCCTGTCATCTGTGGCATGTTCAGCCCTTTGTGTTGTCACTCACAAAGTCACACTGTCACAACCAGCATTTACATCTTTTTTGATGAACATGGTCATTCACTGCAGGGTCAGCTAATGGCAGCACAAGAAGAAAGTGTATTCCAAAGAGTGATGAGTGCTAAATTTGTTGCATGTCTCTAAAGGATCACAGAATGTAGTGCCCCTATAAGTGATACAGTTGTTGAAGGCACACAGTGACCTTCCCAGTCCTGTGTCCTCTCAAGTGTTTGATCCCTATTCCTGTCCAGTGTCTGGTCACTGGTCTCATCCTGGGTCACTGTCCACCCCCATGTCTCTTCCAGTGTCTCCTCCTTTGCCCTTTCCATAGTCTGGCCTGTCCAGTGAAAGTGAAAAAAGTGCAAGTGACTATTCTTGTCATTGCGAGGTCACAGCACACAGTGAACCACAATGAAATTGGACCTCTGCATTTAACCCATGCAGCAGGGGACAGCTATGAAAGCACCTGGGCAGCAATGACAGGGACAGTACCTTGCTCATGGGTACCTCAGGGCAACCTACTGGTAAGGTGTTTGAACCCACAATCTTCCAAGCCTGTGGCCAACTCCCTAACCACTAGGCCACCTCTGCCCCAGTGGCCACGTCCCTGTCCTGACTTTCAGTGTTTCCCATGTCTCATCCTGTGTCTGCTCCCCAGTCTTGTCCCTTGTTCAGTCTAGTGTCTAGCCCCATGTCCAGTCCCATGTTTACGCTCTTGTTCAGTCCCGTGTCACTAGCCAGTCTCTTGTTAGTTCTCCAGTCCCACTGGACCCAGTTATAGTTGCAGTGGTAGTTCCAGTTGTGTGCAACTAATAGGGATGCTGTTTAGTTGTGTGGCTGGGCTTTAACCCATGTAGCTCCTGTTAGACCTGTGTAAAGTTCTGTTTTGGTTTGGCCTCCTCTGGGGGGGGGGGGGGGGGGTCATGTTTTGCAGCACTCTGCCCTGACTGGGCACACCTGATGCCTCATTATGTTGCCAGGTGTGCCTCATGAATATAAAGGTATATAGATCTTAGTGAGTCAGGGTAGAACCGTCAGTCATTGTTCATCCTATTTGTCATTGTGGAGTCTGTATCTAAGGTTTTTGTGAGTACTGACTTTGGTGAATGCTTATGTGCTTTTATGTTTTAGTAAAACCCCTTCCAGTAATCCTGATTCTGCAGTTATGCAGAATCCAATCCACCACAGAATGACACCTTTTAGCAGTATTCCTTTCTCTTTTTACTTCAGTAGACCCACAATAATGCATTCCCCCAGTATAAATGAAGGGAGGTCCATTGAAGTCTGATTTGAGCCTGTCACATGGGAGCTTAGGCATTTTATCTTTTACAAAAAAAGCTCCTGACACCAAAAGTGCCTAGTAGTTAGAGAGGGTATCATGTGGGATTTTTTTTCATCAGTTTCATCTGCTTTGCTACATGATATAAGTGAATGATATAAGCTAAAAAGCCCAAGAGGTCAACGATTGAATAAACAATAAAAACAATGCCCCTTTTGGTTATATGGTGAGACTTGGTTTCTAAGCTGAAAGTGAAAAAATCTATTGTAACATGCCAAAGAACACCAAGAGCTCTTTTCATTGGCAGCTGCTCATGGTTAACTTCTTTTCCTCTATTCTCTTCAGGAATGACAGAAAGGACAGTGCAATCATTAGTTTTATATATGTTTAGATTTAAGCCACCTTGTGAGGACACTTCAGCAAGCCGTTGATAAAGAAAAATAGCCTTTCCCATAATGCTTTTTGACTTCTTTTTGTCCACTTTTTGTGAACATGTTGCCTATTGCTTACAAAAAGAAAATGCAAAAATAAAATGCAAAAAATGCAAAGATATGCACATTCATGCTTGGTTCAACAAATTCCTTTGAATTGTTGCCATCTGACCACCAGAGAAAGCATAAAAAGATGATGTCCTTCTTTGCTTCATGAATCTAAAGAAATATCCCTTTTATACCACTGATGAATGTAAGAGGGCCTTGGCGAAAGCCGAACAATGCACCAGGTAGCATATTTATTAAATCAGGTCCTTGGAGCAATTCTTTATTCAAAGATGTTCCACCCTATGTGGTTTTGCAGTCAAACACCATAGGAAATTTCTTTTTGCATAGCTGGTAATCACCATGATCTAAAAAAAAAAGTCCCAGGCTAAAGGGGAGTTTCATATGGTATTGACCATAGTCATTTTTACATTCAACTGAATTAGACCCTTATTTTAAAAACTGCTGATCGTCTTGTGACAAAACATCCTTTTCTTTGTTTATCGTGAATTGAAGAGCCAAGTTAACCCAGTCAAGAAGGATTTTTAACAGTTCAAAAGTCCACTACCTGCACTGTGTATTATTTTCCAGAGTTTTAAAGCACTTGAATTGGAACTTACAAGTATCCCAATGCTAGCAATGGTTTGTTTTTTATGCAAAAACATCAGGCAGTTTGAGAAATATTTTACTATCAAAGAGATGTACTTAAAGGTCAGTTCTTTAATAACTGATTATTATTTTTTATTGACCCTTTCTTTTCAAAAGTTCTTCTTACCGGGGACATTAAGGTGTGTGGAAAGCCCCTTGTTTCAGAATGTTGCTGAGCTCCCCAGATCAAAAAAATATTTGTTTGTATGCTTATCATTCCTTGTATCAGTTTCACTATGACAAGTGAGATTGCTAGAGCACACTCTTTTGTTGCCCCAGTTTGGCTAATGGTTTCCAAAGAGACGTCTGCACTGGTATCTTTGTTGTCATTCTGAGGATTTCTTTGATTCTCCTAATTGTTTGCGCAGAATTGTTGGATAACTTTGTTTAGACACACTGCAAGGCATGCATGTCTGATAACTTTTGCTTATATGTCCCCTCTGTAAGCACCTAAAGCACATTCCTTTATCTTTCAAACACTCCACCTTTTCCTCATTTGGTTCGGTTTGAAATGTTTCACATACTTTAATTGAATGATTTTTGTTGTTGAACACACAAGGCTTTAGTGAATGCACTTGAATTCATGTTTGCAGTTGAGGTTTGTTTGTAAAGTGACTTTTGCAGACAACTATGATTTTGCAGACAACTACTCTCCATTTTTTGCAGAGATTGAATGGTAACATTGACACAACAATCATTAAATACGATGATGCTTCAGGATCTGTGAAGTAACCTTTCAAAAAATAGCATAAGGCCTTAGGACACATGCATTCTCTGCCTTGATGACAGATGACCTCAATGCCTTGTCCATGAAAGCATTTATGATTTTGCTTTTATTTCCAAAAAACCATTAAAGTTCCTTAGCTTCCTCATATCCCTTTGTTGTCTAGTAGCACATGAAAACATCTGTGTACAAGATTCTCCAGATGTATATTGTTCCACATAGTATAGCCCTTATTTTTGCACATTTGCATATTTTTAATCATGGGTTTTTAAGAATTTAATTAAAATATCTGAAATGGGTCTCCATACAAGGTGGAGATTTCTCTTTGTGGAAACTAAACAGTGCATGTTGCTTTACCAACAGCAGCGACAGCATTATTGTTGTCTGAATGAGACCTATCTTTTGTAGTTTCCTTTTTTGTTTGTGCTTAGGATATAGCTTTGGGAGAACTGAGAATGGGCTTTGAATAGAGAACAAACTGATATAACATGAGATGGTATGGGTTTGTGGTTATCTGAGCCACTTTGATCAAGGCTTTTTGCTTAGTTTGTAAAGGTTTTGAATCCTTTACTAGTATGTTTGCTTAAAAACAAGGACCCTGTAAAATTTCTATTTTAGAAATTGTAGAATTTTGTAGATGTGTAATGTAGTCTTTCATTCTTTGCTTTTATTCACATTTCATCTATGTGAAACTCCAGTTCAACATCTAGTAATACTGATTGCCCCACCAGTATAGGTTATTGTACCAGCAGTGGCCTAGTGGTTAGTGAGTTGGCCCCAGGACAAGTGGGGCCAAATCCCAGACAAGTAGGTTGCCCTGAGGTACCTGTGAGCACTGTCCCAATCACTGTTCCCCGGGTGCTTTCAATAGTTGCCCCATGCTACATGTGTTTGTGTGTGGGTTAAATGCAGAGGTGTAATTTCATTGTGGTTCACTGTGTGTTGTGCCGTGCATTCACAAAGACAAGAATGATCACTTTGAGTTTCACTTTCACCTTTGGACAGAATGCCTGACACTTTACAGCACTAACCAGACATATTTTCTGAGGTTTTTTAAATACATGTGGGCTGTTTATTCAACAACATTAGCAACTTGCAATTCCAAAAATTCACAAGAAACAGCATCACCTGTAAGCCAAAGTTCAACACTTTCAAAAATTCTCTCGTCAACCCCGTTAACTCATCCAAGCAACATAAACTTTAGTTTTAGTGTTTAAAGCCCAACAAAAATCAACAAAAGATAAAGTTGTTTAAAATTAAGCCTTTTAATCGCACTTAACAAAAACAGAAAAAGATGAATTGCTAAAAACTGTCAGAAAAAACTGAAAAAAAAAAAGTTTTAGAGAGACAACCTTTTTAAGCATTTTTAAATTTGGCTGATAAACAAAAAAAAGGTTACCTTTCCTGCTCGATGTATCTATTGTTTTTTAAGTGCCCATGCCTTATTTTACTCCATAATAATATTCAATTATTGTGTGCACTGGGTTGGACACCGACACACCCCCGCGACCCCGTTTGGGACAAGCGGCAGATAATGGATGGATAATATTAAATTATGCATAGATTGTTAGTTAGCTGAGGATCTGAAACTTATTATAATTGATCTACAAAGTCTTCTTACTTCTGCTTCAAAGTTACATTTTACAAAATAATCAAGAAATGGATAACACTGTCGCCTCACAATGAGAAGGCCGTTGGTTCCAATCCTTTCTGTGTGGAGTTAGCATGTTCTCCCAATGTCTCTGTATTTTCTCTGTGGGCTGTGGTTTCCTCCCATAGTCCTTGTGCTTGACATGCACGTCAGGTAGGATGGAGAAGCTAAATTGCCTGTAGGTGTGTTTGTGTGTGTGTGTGTGTGTCTGTGTGTTTGTCAGAGTGTTTGCCCTGCAATGCACTGGTGACCTGTTGAGGGTGTGTCCCTGTGAGAGCTGGGATTGGCTCCAGCACCCACCGCAACCCTAATTAGGACAAGCTGCTCAGAAAATGAGTGTGTAAATCAAGAAATGAATGGCAAGGATAACTGGAAGTGGCTAGATTAAATCTTAACGACCAAAAAAAAGATACTTTCCTCTTTGATGAGTAGCTTTCTTAGAGCTGGTTAAGGATAACAAAAATGGGTGCTAGCCTACAAAATTTCCTTCTTGCCAATGAACTGCAAAAGTGTCATACTGTTTATTTTAAATCAACTGTGAGTTGAACAGCCACTGTATTTGCCAACCTTTTTACATAACCAGCAACAAGCATTTGGCATTGCCACTTTTAGTTATCTTGGATTTCTTCAAATTTAATTAACAAAACTAAACTATTACATCAATCTGGTTTACATTTGACAACCTGAGTATACGCTATACAATGTTTAAAAAAAAATCTTGATACTTTGTGAAAGACACAAATTTTACCACCCATGTGAAAAAGTAGTTGCCCCCTAGTCACTCAGTCAACCAATGAGGCAAATTTAGCTAATAAACTGTTAAATTAGATTAGGTAAAGTCCAAGATCCAATTTTGTGAAGTTCTCTAAAAGGTCTCAACAAACAGAACACTACGCTCCAATCAAAAGAAATCCCAGAAGACCTAAGGAAGACAAATATCCATCCATCCATTATCTGCCGCTTGTCCCAAACGGGGTCGCGGGGGAGTGCTGGTGTCCAATCCAGCGCACACAGGGCGAGGACGGGGGACGCACCCTGGACAGGTCGCCAGCCCATCGCAGGGAGAAGACAAATATATCTGTTTAAAATATATCTGTTAGGAAAATGTATGTAACAAATCAACCTTTAAAAGTCTGGCATCCCCGAACAACACACTATCTCCCAAAGCAGAAAATATGGAACAGTTGTAACTGCCAAGAAGTGACTTATTCTAGAAAAATGGCTCCAAGAGCACAAAGAAAACACATCTCAGAAGTCACAGAAGAACCCAGAAGAACATCTAAGAAGCTGTAGGCCTCTCTCAGTTCAGTAAATATGAGTTCTCATGATTTCACCATTAGTTGTTGTTGTTGCCCTGACCTTGAGTCATCATGTTCATCTGTCTCACTCTATACATTTGATTCAATGGTTATTTTGAATGAAGAGGGAACTCTTGTTAAGGTTTTACCACACAAGGGCTGTAGCCTTATCCAGATTGGATTGTTCTATCAGGTGTTGGTTATAAATATTAACAAGTCTGTTCAGAGATGAAAGTTACACATTAGGATGGTATTAAAATTACTTCAGGATGACCAAACTCAAATCCTCAATTTTAGACTCATGATGTTAGGACAAAAATGTATGACAATGTTATTCCAATTATCAATCTTAAGATTAAAACAACCAGTAATAATATTTTACATTTATTTGTTGCTCCCTTCCTGCCAATAATACAGCTCATCTGCCTCAGCTAGAGATCACCTATCTGATGTAACAAACAATATTTTGTGAATGTATAAAGTCAAAAGTGAAAGCTTTTTTTAGTCATAAATCAAACAATGCACTCATACCAGCCTACTTTCAATGAAATAGCTAACTACTTCCCCCCCATACTTCAAATTGAAATTCAATTTATACTTTTATTGTTTCGATTCAATTTCAGTTTTTATTGTTTTACTTAGTTAAACAACTAAACAATCTTTAATAGCCTAAATAAGTAAAGATGATTTTTTGCATTTGCTGGAATCAGAGGAGTGGGAACTGGAAGTGAGGATATCTTTCAAAGACTGTTATTTCATTTTGCAATTTAAAACCTGCATTTCACCATTTCATTTTTTTATTTAAAGTTTATGAAATGCATCTGATATTTTTGGTATATCATACAAAGTCAAAAACCACATAAGCAAGTCTATTTCAGTAGATTTGAAAAAGGGGGCTAATTAAAACCAACACTGGATTTATATTTATTACAGATTTGTTTAGTTGACTGGTGGGCTTTACAGTGCGGCTCCATTAAAAAATTATAAAATGACTGACAGACATTGCTGTACATCTGTCTCACACAAAGACCTTCTCCTATGTAAACAACAAGTGAACAAAGCCATAGCCTCTGAAATAATTGCATCATTAAAGCCTTGCAGCACCAATTAAGTCCTGACTTCCCTTACCTGTTTTCACAGCTAATTAAGAAATTAACCCTCTGTTCAGGCCTTGGCATCCTGCCTACAATGCTAATAGGTAGGAGAGTTGGGAGGAGTGAGAGAGTGGCTGGGGTTGGGGGGGGGGGCAGTCTTCAACTGTAAACACAGGACAGGACCAATTTCACATGATATGAGTCCCGATAATCTTATTTTGAATGCTGATCGGTGTTGACATGAGATTAAATGGAGAGAATTGTTAATTCAGGTTAATCATAGGTTGACTGCAATTTAAACATTTAGAAAATTAATTAAAAAAAATCTAATTCACAACCCATGTACAGTATAAGGCTACTCCTTAGTCTCAGAGTTACTCTTTAGGTCAGGGCACATGTGAGGAATAAGATATCTGGTGCTGAAGCCAGGTCCCAGTGAGTGAAGTGCTCTGAAGAAGAGAAAGCCATTGAGTGTGAGCCATTAACTATACCCCCACCCACATGCCTTAAGCATGCCGCACCTGCAAAGTTCTCTTCTATATGAAGTGCAGTATGAATTAATCACACGTGGCCCTACGCACTTTGATGCAATTTCTGACGTACATTAATTAGGCATGACAGCTGTAACTAAAGGCAGAATCATCACTTAGAATTTAAATAAAAATCCTAGCTCAGCTAAGAAGAAAATCCATTTGCACAAGTATCTTTTCTCGTCTCTTTATTCACACCACCCCATCCCCAACCCAAGCTTTTATTTCTGCTGTTTTCTCAGAGACAGATGTGCGTGAAAAGACAAAATTATCTGCAAATTGGAGCAACACTTCCATTCTGTCTTCCATAAACACATTGTGATGTATGAACACTAATTGTATATTGTGTGAAGGTATGGCAGTCTCCCACAAAGGCCCCATTCACGATGCAGCATTTCAATTTCAATGACTTATCAGTCGCTTTGTCGCTTGTTTATTGAGGGAGTCCCTTGCTTAATTCCTAGGCCGATATTGGTTTACATCGCCTGCCCTTTCAATGTGGGAAAGAGTCTCAATTTGCAAACAGCCACTGCACGACTAGTGGCGGATCACTAAACCGAGTGTGCCAAAAGCGTAAATACATTGCAAAAATATCTCATTAAGATCTGTTAAGTGACCTTCAGCTGGTGTTAATTAGATTTAAGGCGGTGAATGCGGCGACGGTGTGGTCGATTCTATTATTCATCATTGGCCTGTAATGACATTTCTCAGCTGTCAGAAGCGTTGCAGGGGGTCCCCTGTGAGGACTGGGGTGAATAAACGATCATTCACAGAGGGGACCCTGAGGGGGTGAGTGCAGAAAAGGAGGAGGGTTGCTGGGCGAGGGCAAGAGTGCTGCTGTGTTTATCATAAACACACGCACAACAAAGCTGATAAATATGGATACAATATGCCGAGCATCACTTGACACATGACCTCGCTGGCTACAGAACAAACCCATATTTCTCCTGCCTAATAAAAGGCCTTAACAGGATCCTAAAGATTTAATTAAGATGTCAGCTGGGTCAGTCTCAATGCAGGACTGGGGTCTGGAAGATATAGTGGACCACTACAAAGGGCCCAGTTGATGCAGAGTGGACTGGCAGCCTCACGCTGCAATTCATGACTCTTGATTTACTCAGGGAGCCTCATTGTAAAACACTGGCATTTTAAACATTTGTGAAAGCTGACTCTCTCTGAGCTTTATCTAGTCAGTAAAGAATCCCATCACAATGATGCCACTGGGTCGTCATTGGGAAGCAGGACAGATATCATATTAAATCAAAGACAAAAACAACCTTTTGGTAGAAGTGTTCAATATTTGCTCTTTTTGGGAACTTCACAAAGTAAACTGCCACTTAAAACATCTTAAACATTCAACTTCCATATAAAAAGATAACAAGACATACCACAAAAGGGAAAAAAAGCTTTTCTCACTGGCTGTCATGCTGTTATCTCTTCAGCCTTTTTGCATTTGGCAACAGCTCAGATATTGAGGGGCACTTAAGCGGGTGGTTTGGGGGGTGGGGGAGCATGGATATTGTGAGTGACAGTGGAAAAGCAGCAGGATCGTAGATAGGACCTTGATGTGGACTCACAGAGCCCTGTCACAATACCAATGCCCACCACTGCTGAGATGAGCCATAGAGAAAAGAACAGCTCTTCATGGGGCCTGCCATGAACTTGTCCAGGCAGATCAGGTAAGACAGCTCTGTCCAATTCCCTCTGCCCTTATGTCAGGCCACAGGAGCTCATGTCTTATATGGCTCCATCTAGCCCAACTCTTGTCCTGTCCCTCAAGGCCAGATGGCGTATTATCCCATCCATTTTATCTTTCTCAGTTTGGAAATAATAGATGAATAGCCATGGGATGGGGTAGTACAGAATAAATTTGCGTTCTTTTTGGGGTACCCTTAGTTGTGAGTCCAGTATACATAATTCAGCCATGCGAAGAAGCTTTTTGAGCCTTTTGAATGGTCAGAACAACTTAAAACAGACAAGGCTCTAAAGTCTATCTCATGTATATTGGTTATATGACCCGCACAGCACCTAGACTCTCTCAACTTCAGAATGTGAACCACCTAAATGAGCTCAGAATAGTATTAGCTATTCTGGGTCGTAGGCCATCTACTTTCTATCCTTGTATCTGCATGTATCTGACCATGCGAAACCCCAGCGCCTTTGTTAAAAATTCATCATCGCCTGTCAATAATTAACTCCTCATTATTTGAACTCAACGAGGGCTCTGATTCCAAAATTAATGTGGTGCTAATGCACAGGGTGAAGCACCACTCCTAATAGCTCAGCCCTATCATGAAAGAGCCCTTCATGCATTCTTCCTTAGCTGTATGAAGAACAGAGAGCATTAGTCTTCTATCAAAAATTTACAGCAGTTGTCCCTACTTTGCAGGGTTACATCTTGTGGTCTTTGTATTCTCTAACGGAGCAAGACTTTTTTTGCCCCAGCTACAGTTACAGAAAATGGAGCTTGTTATCTCAGAGCTCTTAAAGTGGAACCTTTAAAGGGAGTAAAACTTTCCTGGAGAACTGCTATGAGCAAATGTCTTTTGAGAACCCAACATAATGATGAGTTTAGCTTAGATTGTCATAGAGAATCATTGTGAGGGGATCTCTATTAGTTTCCACTTGCTAGTTGCAGCCAATAGGAGATTGTCCTGGAGCGGTTGAGATGCAAAAGCAACCATAATCAGCTAGATCAAAGGAAAAAAGTCGCAGTTTCTACTCTGACAAACTTTCAGGCACTTGTTAATAACCGTGCATTGAGAATATCTTTTCTTTATTGTTGTTTGTTGTTGTTCTGATGTGCAGCAGGAAATCCCTTACCAATCCATTTGAGAATTGAGTACCAAGTGTGTTCTGGAAGCATGCGCAAGGGTGCATGTGTTTATGTGTATAGCTTAAGGCTTTGACTGTGCAGTAAACAGAAGAAGGGTACACATACACACACACACTAACTCTCTCTCTCTCTCTCTCCCTCTTTCTCAGGCTCTCTTTCTCTCTCTTGCTCTCTCCTTTTACCACTCTCTCTCACTTTCTCCATTGTTATTACCCTATTTGTATAATTAGACTGCTAAATTGCTCACATCAAAGCCGCCCAACCCTAAAGAGACACCCATGTTGGAGAATCGTGGGCTTTCTGCCTATTTTGAAACATTAGCCTGAATTGGCTAAACAGTCAGAGCCTTTTGGAATGAAGCTAAATGAATAGAGGATTTCTTAGACAGACACAGGAAATATACACTCGCTGACACTCCAGGCTAGAATATGTTTAGTCTAACTGTCATTGTGTCTCTCTCCCTGGTGGGTAAGGCCTGTTTTCCTGTTTGATTAGAAACCTGCAGGAGTCAATAAGTGTCTTCGTGTAAATCTGTGCGTTCAGCATTGTTGTGTACCCACGAGGCCCAAGGAGCAGAATGCTGTTAAATTAAGCGTGCTATGACACTGAGTAAGTCACACAATCACAGGGCAAGACATTAATCAATACTGGCTTTCCAATATGGTACACATTCCACTTTCTCTCTTTCTCAATCCTTCTCCTCTCTTTCTCTCTCTCTCTCTCTCTCTCTCTCTCTCTCTCTCTCTCTCTCTCTCTCTCTGTCTTTGGCTCTTTCCCACGCTCAAAAAACAAACATGACATGTAACATGGTGTCAGTAATTAAGTGAATTGTCTCCTCTGACAGCTGGCACAGAAGTGAGTGCTCCAGGGGAGCGTTCACTAACGCCACTCAGCCGAATCACTGCTGTGTCTCCCCCTTCTCCTCGCCTTTGCCTGCCTGTATACTCTGCTCTCTCTCCAGGGCTGAACACTGTGGAAGTGCTGATTCTGCTTCTCTGCTAATACCAATGTGAACAATGATGGCCTTGCAGCCCCGAGTGACATGGAAGCAGCCCTTGTCAGAGGTGGTTTTGTGGCAGCTTAATTGACAAAACCAAAGCTGCCTCTGCCATCAACTTACTAGCAATTACTATTTAATGTGTCTCGCTTAAAAGCATATGCAAAATTAAGGTGAAGTCACAAAAAACACACATTTTATGTGGTATTTAAAGAATAATATGCATAATACATTGGCCTTTAATATTAATGAGCAGGATCTTTTAAAATATTTCTTGTCTTTGACTACTCTTGTGCTGAAAGCTTCAACTCATGATTTCAATTAATAACTGAGAAAGTCGGAAAATATGGAGCAGGAAGCACAGGAATTGAGACTTTCAGAAGGGACTGGGATGTGTGGGGCTTATTTAGATTTTTTTTTTCCAAAAAAACTTTCAGCTAGTAAAGGAGAGACAAACAAGACAAACATGATTCTGTTTGTAAAGCATTAAAGTAGAAAATGCTACAGTGAAAAATGCTTTTTAAAATAAAGAAAAATAATGGAGGAACGTCAACAGGCATAGTTTTTTCCCTCTAAAGGTTTCAAGCATGGTCAGTTTTAGGAGGAGGTTTCATCAAAGGGGCAGTTAAGAAGTGGACATGGAAATAAAGAACAGGCTTGGATAATTTAAATAGTTAATTTAAATGAACTATTTCATGATTACTCAGTCATAATTAATTATTTGGCTATAAATAACAACTAGGATTTATGTTCTCAATGAATGGGCTTAGTAATTACTTTGCAATCTGAATAATAAATTTGGTCACTAAACTTTTAAGATTCACAAGTAGGAGTAATAAGAATTCAGATATCTGTTTTAAGCATCACTGAAAGACTGGAAACTCATACCAATATGATCTCATAACTGTACATGTTTGTAGTTACAAATATCACAGATATGTTTGTATATACATTGAATGTCTGAATGGCATGTATATACATTGAATGTCTGCTGTTATAAAAAATGTACATTTGATTTCATAATTAATCATCAAAATGAGTGGTTACTAATACAGTAATACTGACAGCCTCTGAAATAAGTACATCAAAGCACTATTTGCACTAAGCCACTCGACCAGGTATATAAATGAGTAAAGTTATTGGCATGACATTTGTTTTGGATTTGCTAAAAAATACTAACTGAAAAATACTTACTGAAAAAAATCTAACTTCCATTTCCTATTATTTCTTCTATAATTATTTTCACTCTAGTTCCATTATTTTTTAGAAAGAAAACAGACTTTAAAAAATTATTTACAAAAATGACCAGAACAGCAAATTTAAGTACCATCCCTCCTCATCCTTTTCTTACTTCTATCACACTACTCATGTTTGTTCCAACAAAATGTTGGAGGACCAAGCAAACGTTAGAGAGGAACAAGGAGTAAGGTTAAGAGATAAAACCAATCTGTTTATTTTATTAGCTGGGAGCTCCCGGGGGAGCAGGAGAGTCCATGAACTGTCAGGACCTATTAAACATGTAATTCTTGATGGAGGAAAACTTTGTACACAGACAGTCTGAGAAATGTGTTATTAAAAATATGAGCATGGCCGTGGAAAATAAATAAATAAATAAGAAATACTGATTAAATTTTAAGCAGCTGGCGGGCCGATAGTTTGCCTGAGGCATATTTGTCAGTTTCAAAGGGTGTTTTTATTAATTTTGTATTTTGCATTTTGTTAGTGGAAAGAGCCTGCTCCACTGGGAGCGCCACAAGCTATAGCCAGCAGAGCCTATAGCAGCAAGAGCAGAGCCACAGAGAATGTCAAACAGATTCAACACACACACACACACGCACACATGCTCACATGCACACACAGACACACACACACACACACACACACACACACACACACACACATAAACACATACACACACACACACACAAACACATACACACATACACATAAACACACACGCACACACACATGCCTAAATACATACATATAAATATTTCTGGAAATGCATGCAGGTGTAAACACACTTACACACACAAGCATTTGAAAATGCACATATGACTACTTATACACACACATTTAGAGTAAACTTGCTTGACTGAAATCAGCAATGCTCCAATACTGATGATCAGCCAATGGGTTAATTATTATTTTCGTTTGGTATTTAATTACATCCTGGATTTTTTCTGAGTAATTTAAAGAGAATATACCTTTATTTAAATAGCATCTTTAGCTAATAAATGGAAATATAGTTTTTATGTATCAACTTGTGTTTTTGTGTTTGTGTTTTAAAAACAAGGGCTTAAAAAATTGGCAGTAAAGAAATCAGAATAAATCATGATTGATGCCTCCCTGAAGTATAAGCAATTGGGAATACATGCATGCACAAATACACATGCACAAATGAACACAAGGATGCAAATACATGAATTCATGCATACACACACATAGACACACACATGCACTTAGAGGCAAATGAAAATACACCCATGCATACGCAGCCAACTTGTGAGTATGCTGAAAAGACACAATCAATGTAATCTTGCTTTTTATTAAGATTATCTGACTCAAAGTTATTGCTCTTTAATTTAAAAAATAATTTATGAAGCATCTGTGTAAATCCTAAAGCCATAAGGTGCAATGTACTATGCCCTCAGAGCAATGTACAACAATAAAACATAACCAACAAACAAATTAACCATTACTGAGCCCCAAACATCAGCCCAGGGGCTCACACAAACACTGACAAATCTACTTCTATAGTGCATTTCCAATCTTCGATTGTCAACGGTAAACTGAAATCTAGGCCAAATATTTGTTTGATAAATTTGATTTAGTATCTGAGCTGGAGATACATACATAAAGAGAGTAACAAGCCATGTGAACAACCAAAAACACAAACATGGCAAAATAACTTACTATTATCTTTCATGCATAAAAAGAAAAATCTTATTAGTGTTGTAGGCTAGTAAATATAACTCTAAAAATAAATCTAGATGGATGGACAGAGAAATCAAACCATAGTACCCAGTATCAATCTTTTAGTATTGTCCAACTCAACATGCAATAGAAATATAATGATTTAAAACCAAAACTAAAAGATAGCTTAAGTTTCTGCAGTCTATTTTGAAAATATGAGATATGTACTATAATGTTACATGTAAATGAAATACAGCTGGTATCAGTGGGTTAATGGCTAAAACAAATCCAATGTTGCTGTTTTTTTTTGGCAGTTGGTGTTCCAGTCAGATAGCTTCAAACAGCATTGTGCACTGGGTAAAAAGGGCCTGCCCTCAGGCTATAATTTGCAGAAGCTTTACCTGATGCTGGTTGAAACTGGATTGGGGGCTGTAGACAAAGTGAAACAATTCCCTCCTGTATATGCGTGTTTGTGTCCATGTTTTTTACTTTTTGGGTACCAAATGTCTTCGGTATGATCGTAAGTTGTGAGGGTTTGGAGAGTACTTTTATTTCTTAATGTTATAATTCAGCTTTTATAAAAAAAAAAATTAAATCTGGTGTTTAATTTAGAGATAAGGGACAGCCCATTAGTGTTCAGCCTCAAATTCCTCTCAGTATCTATACAGTTCTCACTGTTGAAGTGTGAAAGAAAAAGAAAGTGAAAGTGTCCATTATGTCATTGTGAACCACGGCACTGCACACAGTAAGACACAGCAAAATGACACCTCTGCATTTAACCAATACACTCACACATGTGCAGCAGGGGGCAGCTATTGAAAGCACCCAGGGAGCAGTGATGGGGACAGTACCTTGCTCAAGGGTACCTCAGGGCAACCAAATAGCAAGGGATTTGAACCAACACTCTTCCAATCCTGGGGCCTAGTCTCTAACCACTAGACCATCCCTGCCCCATGCGTATACATGGGGAGGGTGATCTTTCACATTACATTTGCTGTAGTTGCTGTAGTGGTGATGCAGCTATGACAACTATGGAAAGTAAGATTGTGTGGGTGCCCTGTTGACTCCTGTAAGAGGTGTGCTGCTGTTCTTAATTCTAATTTAAAAATAGTAGAAGCAGAAACTGACTTCATTTTCTCTTAATATTTCTCTTCTTGCTAATACTCTCCAATAACGTGACACACCACAAAATTATGCCATGTTAATATGCTATCTTCTCCAAGGCTCATTCAATTACCACTTTATTACCATATTAAAAGGTACAATGTCCTGGACTCACTCCAAATGAGGGAGCTATTATATAACAAAACACATCACACCTTCGACATCCAATTTACATTATAAATGCTCATAACACATTTATGCGGCAGAAATATCTTAACAGGGGAGATATCACTTTGTTGTGCTGTGGAGAAGGGGTTAATTAGCCCAACTGGATGCATTCACTCCAAAAGAGACAAACCAAGTACCCTGGTGATCACTGCTCCTCACTGACTTATTTTATTATTCCCAAGCTGCATCAGGCTTTTTGATGTCAGATCTGTCAAAGTAGCAATCTGGCACAGCGCTTGTAAGAACACACAGGGAGAGCACACTATGTTTATTAGGTTTTTAATTCTGAATAACTCTCATATAAAACAGCAAAAGCACATTTAAATGACTGCACTTTCAAAGCAGCTCTCTAAAAAGGGCAGTGAGCACATGCTTTCTTCTCTTCCTTTTTCACTCCTTGAAATGAGCACGTTCCTTCATGCAGCCGCGAACAGGGCCGACTAACGGCGTAGATTAATCTTGGGGACGGGGAAACGATTTGTACGGACGGGATTCGGTGACGCTTATTAAACACAGGAGAAATTACAGGGGGCTGATTGAAAGACTGGGGTGTTTTATGCCATGATACTAATCAGTAATTAGAGGCGCATGCATCCTAATACGGCTGCACTAAGCTCTACCCAGTTCTGTCAAAGTGTAGTGAAGGGAGAATCCGGAAGCCTTTCATCATCAATAATATTTGTTCCTTAGCTTCAGTTTGATTCACACTTAACTAATGGCTGCAAAGGCAACAGCACATCTTCAGGTCTACGCCAAGTGAGGCAGAGGCTGAACCTTTGCTGACATTGCACCAGATCTACTGCACTGCACAGGTCTTATGGCTTCCAGTTCCAAATAGCGCACTATATAAGTCAGTAGAGACAGCTGAGGCAGATAGATTGTGAAGATGGTGAAGAGAGTGAAACAGAGAGATGCAATAAGAGGCAACAATTAAAATTGCTTAATGGAACAGAAGTGAATATGGATGGGTAATCAGCATGCGTCTCTGAGCAGTCTGGAGGATGCTAAAAAGGCATGTGAAATGCTGCCTTGTCGAGAGCGTTATCGGGCTTTAATTAAACACAAGTGTGCTGCTTGGTCTCCTAGAAACATAACATGACGACCTAAGAAGTGATGTGAGTGAAAGTGAAGTGAAAGTGACAGTTTGTCATTGTGGGCACTCAGCACAGCACTCAGTGAATGACAATAAAATGCCTCCTCTAACTCATTTACATCGTGCAAGAGTGGGCATATCCAGGGAGCAGTGATTCGGACGGTGCCTTGCTCAATGGTACCTCAAGGCAATCCTACTTATTTCAAACATTTACATTTACATTACAGGGACAGTCCCCCTGGAGCAACTCCGGGTTAAGGGTTAAGGGTCTTGCTCAGGGACCCAGTGGTGGTAGTGCTAGAGGTGGGATTCGAACCTGGGACCTCTTGATCCATAGGTCCATAGGCAAGTCCATAGGCAAGTACCCTACCACTAGACCACCACCACCCTAACTCCTTGCCATTGCTGCCCCAAAAGTATGCAATGGTGCAACAGGTTAATAAAGAGTGTTAATGTAATGTGTTCAGGCCACATCTAAGCAGCAGCTAAGATTATATTTACACAAACAACAACTACTGGAACCTTTCTACAACTGCCTAACCAACATATCAGCTCTGTATCCCTGTTGATTCAATTTAGTTTATACAGAGAACAGCAGTGGCCTAGTGGTGAGGGAGTTGGCCCCGCATCGGAAGATTGTGGGTTCGATTTCCTCACAAGTAGGTTGCCCTGAGGTACTCCTGAGCAAGGTACCGTCCCCGTCACTGCTCCCCGGGCGCTTTCAATAGCTGCCCACTGCTGCACGGTGTTTGTGTGCATGGGTTAAAAGCAGAGGTCAAATTTCGTTGTGGTTCATGGTGTGCAGTGCTGTGACCTCGCAATGACAAGGGTTGTAAAAAAAAAAAAAAAAAAAACAGCTTCAAAACTTTGTAGCACAAATTGCTGAAAAGCTGGCTATCACAGGTTAGAAGACACACTTCATCACAGCTTGAAATATATGAAGCAACAGATTAGTCACAATACCCATGCTGATGCCTATTATTGTCAACAAAGTGCATGGCACTGCCAGAATTTGAACATGGAGCAAAGGAAGAAGACTGAATTACATTTTCTTCATGTGATGACTAGAGCTGCTCCGTTAACTCTGTTATAATTTCAGTAACAATTTTGACATTCAGCAGTTATAACAATAAAATAATTTAAAAAAATAAATAAATAAAATGTAAAATGATTAGCAGAGAAAACCGCTGAAGTTAAAAATGACCCACCACAGAGATGGACGCAATCCCAGAATCCCTGCCCGTGCCTCTTCAATCTGGCAAATAAATATCTAGGCATCGCAGCCATAGTCCACGAGAACATGCTGCTGATGCTGATTTTGAAGTTTATTTTGATGTATATATTGCATATCATTGCATATATGAAGTATTTATATTTTAGTTGAACTTTTGAAATTTAAATTTAAATGCCATAAAATAGACATGTTTTAAAAAAAAGTTTAAGACATGCATCTTCTTTTTCTTTCGGCTGCTCCCATTTAAGGGTCACCACAGCGGAACAACAGTTTCCATTTCTTCCGGTCCTCAGCATCTTCCTGCTTCAAACCACCTGCATGTCCTCTCTCACCATATCCATAAACCTCCTCTTTGGTCTTTCTCTTTCCCTCTTTCCTGGCAGCTCCATCTTCAATGTCCACCTTCCAATAAAATCCTCATCTCTCCTCTGGACACGTCAAAACCAATGTAACCGTGCTTCTCTAACTTTGTCTCCAAAATGTCTAACCTGAGCTGTCCCTCTAATATACTCATTTCTAATCCTGTACATCCTCGTCATACCCAATTAAAATCTCAGCATCTTTAACTCTAACACCTCCAACTAACCCTAACCCTAACCCTAACCCTAACCCTAGTGCCACCGTCTCCACCAATACAACATAGCTGGTCTCACTACTGTCCAGTAAACCTTCCCTTTTACTCTAGCTGGTACGCATCTGTCACAAATCACTCCAGCGACTCTTCTCCACCCACTCCAACTTGCATGCATTCTCTTTTTCTCCTCTCTTCCACACTCACGTTACACTGAACTGTTGATCCCAAGTATTTAAACTCCTCCTCCTTTGTCACCTCTACTCCCTGCATCCTAACCACTCCACTTTCCTCCCTTTCATTCACACTCATGTATTCTGTCTTTCTCACTTTCATTCCTCTCCTCTCTAGAGCAGATCTCCATCTATCCAGGTTCTCCTCAAGTCATCTCCTAATGACAAGGGTTGTCACTTAAAGCTGCTCCCTACTCTCACTGCAGATCACAATATCATCAGCAAACATCATCATCCAGGGAGACTCATGTCTAACCTCATCTGTCAACCTGTCCATTACTATTGCAAACAAGAATGGGCTCAGCGCTGATCCTTGATGTAATCCAACCCCTACCTTAAATGCATCCGTCACTCCCACTGCAGATCTCACCACTGTTACACTGCCATCATACATATCCTGAATTTCTCTCACATTCTTCCCTGTAACACCTGACTTCCTCATACAAAACCACAACTCCTCTCTAGGCACCCTGTCATATGCTTCCTCCAAGTCCACAAAGGCACAATGTAATCCTTCTGACCTTCTCTGTACTTCTCCATCAACACCCTCAGAGCAAACTGAGTGCTCTTTCTCGGCATAAAACCATACGACTGTTCACTAATCCTCCCCTCTTTTCTTAACCTTGCTTCCACGACTCTTTTCATTAACTTCATGCTGTGGCTAATCCACTTTATTCCTCTATAGTTACTACATGCATAAATATTCCCAAAGTCAATTAACATTTGTGTTAAATTTTTGTGAACTCAATATTTACCAAAAAAATCAGGACTATGATTTTTGGCATAATCGTGCAGACCTGGTGATGACTCTAGGATGCATGGAAGAAGGAAAGCCAACGGAGGCAGAGATATGATCAGGACTATAATCTGCTGGGAGACCTTGAGTTCTGGCATTCAGGGGAACTTTGCTTTGAAACATATTTAACATATCTAAACATTATTGTAGACTATGTACAGCCCTACATGGCAACAGTATCCATAATGACAGTGGCCTCTCTCTGCATGACAATACCCTACCGCCACCGCCAATGCAAATATGGCGGTGGTGGTGGTCTAGTGGTAGGATACTTGCCTATGGAAAATATGGCTCAAGAGGTCCCAGGTTTGAATCCCACCTCTAGCACTACCATCATTGGGTCCCTGAGCAAGACCCTTAACCTTGAATTGCTCCAGGGGGGCTGTCCCTGTAATTAGGACTTATCACTCTGGATAAGAGCATCTGCTAAATGCTGTAAATGTAAATATTGTCAAGGAAACCTTTGTGGCAGATGGACAAGAATTAAAAGTGTTGATTTAGCTTCCGTATCTCATATCCCTTAGCCTATCATATCTCAATCCAATTGAACATCTATGGGATGTGCTTGACAAATTAGTCCAATTTTTTGCTCTTGACCAAAAAAACAGCAATCAAATTCAATTTTCAATCTCAAAGTCCAGAGTTTTTTGGTTTTTTTTGCTGCTAGCATGGGACCTTACCACACAGGGTTAGTGAAGACAAGCAGGGTTTTGTGTCTGCTGTATTCACCCTGCTGCTAAACCATTGCTTAGTATGATTAATTTAGTAGAGCCTTAACAATAACAGGAGAGACAATCCAGACGATAAAAGAGAAATGAATAAAGCATAAGGGCCTCTCAAACATTTATAACGCTGGAATCACACAGTTAGCTAGCTTCAGATCTGAGAGAGTGTACATTTCAGGACTGAACAGAGCTCAACAAGTATGCTGCAGATTGGTCGGCCGAGTCACTTGAGAACTTGCTACGGTTCACCTGTCTGAGAGAAGGTGGCGTTAACACAGAAGACAAGAAATCATTGGGAGTTAGACTTTGAGTCTTACAAATGTCATCATACATATGAACCCACCCACACACACACACATACACACACTCATGAGGCATTTTCAATAGGTTCTGTATTGCTGTAACTAAAAATACTGTACCAGCACATCTAAGGCCTTCCATAACTACAACTTCAAGGACAAGATGGAGATATTTCAGTAGTTTTACATTTGAAAAAAAAAAGATTAATAAATCCCATGTGGCCCAGGGACATTACAGAAATGTTGGATTTGCCATCATCTTGAAATTTTTGTGGGGAACTATGAACCCCACAAATTGCTACAAACAAGCAAATCCACATGCACACATGTATGAACGCACCTGCACTTACATTCAGTACTGTGCAAAAGTTTTAGGCAGCTGTGGATAAAATTCTGTAAACAAAGAATGCTTTCAGAAATATAAATAATGATTGTTTATTTTTAGCAATTTATAAAATGCAAAGTGAGCGAACAAAAGAAAAATCTAAATCAAATCAATATTTGGTGTTACTACCCTTTGCCTTCAAACCAGCATCAATTCTTCTGGCCCCCACAGAGCCCTGATCTCAACATCATCAAGTGTTTCTGGGATTACATGAAGAGACAGAAGGATGTGAGGAAGCCTACATCCACAGAAGATCTGTGGTTAGTTCTCCAAGGTGTTTGGAACAACCTACCAGCCAAGTCCCTTCAAAAACTGTGTGCAAGTGTACCTAGAAGAATTGATGCTGTTTTAAAAGAAAAGGGTGGTCACACCAAATATTGATTTGATTTACATTTCTCTTTTGTTCATTCACTGCATTTTGTTGATTGATGAAAATAAATGATTAACACTTCCATTTTTGAAAGCATTCTTTGTTTACAGCATTGTTTCCACACCTGCCTAAAACCTTTGCACAGTACTGTAAATACATACATATACACACACAGGAAAGATCTCAATGAGAGGTCATTAAATCTCAGCTTCAAAAAGGGCAGTACATGACCACACACATGATATATTTCCACCCCAATGCTTAGTTAAATGCCCTCCAATCTCTCTCTCTCTTTCTCACTGTCTCTCTCTCTCTCTCTCTCTAAATCTTCCACTCTCTCTCACTAACACACAAACACATACAAAGCAATACACAACACCATGTTGTAACCTGACTCAGTGTTGCCATACTGACTGAAGGTGAGTATCTACTTAGCCTGAAATTGAAGTTTGTTACATGCATATCACTCTAGTGAGAAAGATAAAAAGGAGCTCTTAACTGGTTATGAGACCTTTAACTGAATAAAACAATGATTATAGCTCCACTCTTTGTTCAAAGCCAACTGTTTACACGGTTTCATATTATAATAGCTCTTGTTGACGGCTGCAAAAAATAGATTAATTGATGCCTGGCTGCAATCCAAATCAAAATCATAGCAGGCAATTAAGATCAGGCTGTGCAAATGATTATGAATTAATGAAGAGAGGGCATTAATGAAAGATTAATAGCAAAATAAGCCACCACCATGGCTTCTGACACAATATGAATTGGAGACAGAATGAAGCTATACTGAGCAAACTCAAGCATGACCAAATGATTTCCCTTCACATTAGCATCCACAGATCAACAACTCTTGATGTGGAGGAGTGATGAAAAGGAGACGGAGAAAGGGCATTGATCACAGAGGTCAACAGATGACGCTCCACACCACAGACACCAAGACACCCAGAGCCAAATATAAGTAATTCCAAAGCAGAATCTAATTGAAACTATGAAGCATGGAGGTTTGATGAAAAATAAAATGTCAAAAATATTTGAGCCAATGATGTTAAAATCGGACATTTATTTACTTTGTGTAATTACCAGAAGATGTGGTCTACATAAATCAGAGGGAGTATGTGGTAGCCTTCAACCTCCCAGAATTGGCAGTATTGTCTAACACAGGACACCTAGCTAGTGAGTTTGTTTGAATAACACTCTATTAACAAACATGCTATTTGGCACCAAATAAGATTTATACTTTTTGGCCAGTAGACAGGCTGTGTACATCTGACTAGTTATACCATGCCTCCTTGGTGTAGAGATCCTCAAATGGTGCAGATTTTTTTTATCTGCAATATAAAAGACATACTTTTGTTTGCAAACACGTTTGTGAGCGCATTTTAAAACTGACCTAAATTCAGCCAGCTTCTGGAGGAGTGTGCATAATGACACACATCAGCACTTCTCCATCTGAGCCAAATGAATAAAGAACTACATGGCAGGCCATTATTAAATCAAAATACAGAAAGTCACTAAAACGTACACTGGGAAAGCAGAAATGCAGTCTTCTTTCTCTTTTTCCCTGTCCATCTTTCCATCCCTTTTCCTCTTTCCTTCCATGGTGCAGTGCAATGCATTCATATGAGAACCACAGCCCCTTCGCCTAAAACACATTACAGTTGAGGCTGCCGGGGTCCCTACGGTTGCGTGTCATCCAAGTTAATCACCATGAAAAAGACCACCCCGCAGCAGGCCTTCCACTTACCATCAGCCCTGTGTTCTGCTATGTCCCTCCTGAAAACAAGGCACGCTTTGAACATTTAATGTGAGGGTTCAAGGCCCCTTGCCTGATTCTTTCAACAGAGAAATAGTTTTCCAAACACACACATATGCATACACACACACTCTTCAAATGCACACACAAACACAATGCTCTTCGGTGTGGCTGATGGAATGGGAGGTCTCTGAAAGTGAGCTGAGCTTGCTCTTCTGTCCCTAAAAGCTCAGACAGTCACAGGGGGAAACAGTAATGTGTGCATAGACACTTGAGGGGGATGTTACAATGGAACTTTCCTGTTTGTAAGGGCAAAGAAAAACACAGAGGCGAAAGAAAGAGTGAGGAGAGCTCTAGTGTCTAGGTTTGTCTTTTCAAAATAGCAAATTACACATTAAAACATACAAAGGCATACACAATTATTATAAAAGATTTGTAAAAAATAGGTTAAGCATTAAGTGTAGTAGTTTCACCTTACACTGAAAAAAGGAGAAAAATCCAACCTTTAATTGAAATATAAAATCCCTCTAATAATTTTCAGATTTTCAAAAAACAAACATACCGCAGTAATTGTGGTTTTTGGAGCAGTGATCCTAGTGTATTTTTTTGATGATGTTAATATCATAATGATAAGACAGGTGATGTGATAGCCATGTAAACACGAGGGTGGTGCACCCCTCCAATTGCACCATAAAATAGTGGTCCCTCACGGCGAAACCCTAGCCTGCTACACCTGAGAGAAGTTCTTTGCATTTAAATGTTTCTCAAAAACAGTTTTGCATCAGGTTCAGTTTAATTTGCATCTAGCCTTTTCACCGCAGACACAGACAGAAAACAGCTTCCAGGATCAGACCCCTAATGACCAAATAACAGTGGGAGAAAAAACAGTAACTCAAAAGCAAGAGAAACATACCCCCACAAAAACTAAGACAAAAGGCCAACTCACCCTTTTTGGTCCCACAGCTTTTCAGAAAAAAAGAGTTCTGTATTATAAGTCAGTGGTCAATGTTAAATATCAGACAACTTTAAGTAAAAGATCTGAAGGACAGCCAGGCACAAGATGTTAGGTAAAATAGGAGTTCAATGTGAGTGTAAAACATTTATATATTACACCTTGAACCACATTATAAAAAAAACTAACACCTAAAAAGGCATTTGATACTTACTGGGACATGATGTACATTGCTATGCGAATGCTTCATAGGTGTCCATTATATCAAACAATCTATTACCTACCGATGTGTTGGTCAATCAAGAGTCTGACTGTTTTCAACAGTAACTTATGGACCTAGTAGTCATTTAACTTCAGTTTGTCTGATGCATGTACAAGAAAATTGAAAGAAAAAAGGTTTGCACATTATATTGAAAAACAAAGTACCATATACTATCAACATTAAACTTGAAATTGTTAAAGAAAACTTATTAGAAATGAAAATTGAGAGAGTGCAATTCAAGGTATGTTATTACATAGAGCAAATAAAAAAATGTCATGTAATGGAAAAGGTTCGTAAGGAAAAAGAGAGCATGATGTCTATTGATGGCTCCAGTGTGTGGCAGATCTCTTGTGGGCCAATTCATATCTACATTAGTGGCAGAGAAACAAATGAGCTCTTTTTCATCCAGCACAAAAAGGAAGACCCAGAGCTTCAATCAAGCCAGGTACTGACCAGATAATGTCTTACATTTGCACGAAACAATGTGCTTATTGAGAGTCTCCTGAGGTAAAAAAGCTGATATTGCAGGCGGCGTGCTTGTCCAATATAGATATTTCATTACCAATTCCTATCTCCGACTGATCCCCTCTCTCTTTATATCACCAGCAGATACAAATGACTTGCTCCAATGGCTTTCTCCATGTTTTGTCATATATTTCCACCCCAATGCTTAGTTAAATGCCCTCCAATCTCTCTTTCTCACAGTCTCTCTCTCTCTCTCTTTCTCTCTCTCTCTCCACTAGTGGCAAATGAGGGAATTCTTTACTTAATTCCATTAACTTTGTATTGCAGCTCGATCTCGGGGTGCTATGAGCATCAATACTGTGCTGCAGCGCTGTCTCTCAGCGGTTCCGCATGGCTGCTCTTGGATAGAACATGACAGTTACATTAATGTCGCCATGTAAATTGCTCTCCGCACATGGAGTAACAAGCACAAAAAAAGAGAAAGAGAAGAGGGGGAGGACTACATGAGGGGGCATCCATTGCCCTGTGACAGCGGAAATTACAACAACATTCATTGTGCGCCAGTCCCGGACGCCCAAGTCTATTATGGCGAGCGGCAATTTCGCTGAGTCTCCAGCCGGGCAGATGGACAGGCAGGGCTGGCGCAGGGGCTAAAAAGCAATGACAGGCACCGAACCACAACCCCCCCACCTTTTAACAAAGCGACGAAGAAGCACGAAGCTCAGGGGAGGTCAGAGCACCGGGCGCATCAATAGACTGTTTGCAGTATGTTTCTGTCAAAATGACACACTGCTGCCATCCTGGAATAAGACTGATGGTTAGCTTTTGTGTAGTAGTAGCGGCACAGCCTCTGTGAGACATGTTAGAGCTTTAATCATGCCTGAAATTTAGAAGCAAACTCAGATATAGCCCAAGAACATTTACACCTACCTGACCTACAGGGCCAAGATATTATTCAAAAGCTAAGTTGTAAGTAGACGTGAGCAAAATGACAATATTTTAGCACTGTTAGAATGGAAGAGTATATGGAAAGTATATTGAAAGCACACAAACAATAGGATTACATATAAAAATATAAAGAGTGCATAATCAGTCCTGTTTAATTACATTTACTGCACCAAAGATATGTAAAATGTTTCAGTTAAAATCTATGTGCCCAGCACATATTGTCTATCAAAATATCATGATACATATTTTGTATCAAAAACAAAGTATCATGGTATTATATTTTTCCAGTTTTCCAACCCCTAGTTTTCTGTTTTCATCCAAACTTAAGCCTTGTTTTATTTAGGCTGCTCTGCTTCTCTAAAAATTACATTTAAAAATTACAGTGGTGGTTGTAATTACCACTGCCCCTGTAAAAATTACAGGGGCAGTGGTGGCCTAGTGGTTAGGGTGTTAGCCACGTGATTGGAGGATCGGGGTTCGAACCCCTTCCCAATAGGTTGCCCTGAGGTACCCTTGAGCAAGGTGCCGTCCCTCTCACTGCTCCCCAGGCGCTTTCAATAGCTGTCCACCGTTGCACGGTGTTTGAGTGTGCACGGGTTAAATGCAGAGGTCCAATTTTGTTGTGGTTCACTGTCTGCTGTGCTGTGACCTCACAATGACAAGGGTTGTCACTTTCACTTCACATAAATCTTCTTCTTTGTCTTTTTCTTCTTTTGGCTGCTCCCAGTTTAGGGGTCCCCACAGTGGATCATCCCATTTCCATTTCTTTCAGTCTTCTGCATCTTCCTCATTCAACCCAACCACCTGCATATGCTCTCTTACCAAATCCATGAACCTCCTCTTTAGCCTTTCTCTTTTCCTCTTGCCAGGCAGCTCCGTCTTAAACGTTCTCTACATAAAAAAAAAAATTTGCTGGCTTTGCAGTTTCAATACTTTTTGAGGGGACTATATGCTATAGATATTGATCTCTGGAAACACTGATGCCACTGTAATTTTAACTATAGTAGGTATAAATGCAGACTAAAGGTAGGAGGCAGAGAAAGACAACCCTAAATGTGGCCTGGTAAATATAAATGACAAGTTCAGACAGAAATTTCAAGGTCTTCATCTATATGGACATCTATAGCTACACACATACTTATGCACAAAAAAGTCTATAATCCTTAGAATCCATGACCGTGATCCTCTCTTAGCTTGGCCCTAGATTAGTCTTGTTTCTGAGGGAGACCTCCGCCAAAGTGCACATGTTGCTTTGGATTGTCTATTTCAGGGCTCTTCCAAGGCCTTTTGGGTACCACTGGTGTAATGAGCCAAGTCAAAATTACATACAAGGAAAAGCCAAGGAAGGAAAAGCAATCACCACAGCTGGTGCACCCCAAGTTGAACAGAAAGGAAAGGGAAAAAGAGACAAAAGTAACATGCTGGTTGAAATACTGACACCAGCTGTGTGGTCTCAGAATAGAACTATGTGCAAACACACACACACACACACACACACACACACACACACACACACACATACACTCACACACACAGACACACACACACACACACACACACACACACACACACACACACACACACACAAATGCATATTTGGCAGTAGATCATTGTTGAAGATGTAGGAGAGAGGAAAAGTGCTTCACAATGAAAGAGATCAAGGTGCTTTGAAGTCAACTTCAGTTGTAGCCCTTATTGATTAAGAGAGGCATAAAGCAACTGTTCCTGTCATCCTCATTTGTGCCGTGAGGTGTGAGACGATAAGATTCCACCTTGCAGTGCTGTTCCTTGGAATCCAGGCACATTTCCTCATAGACACACAATGAAAAGGAACATTACCAAGGACAGCTGGAGAGAAAGCACAAGTAGTTGCAGTACCTGCAGTAACACTCTACCCCCTATCCTCTCTATACTGTACTTTTCTACACTCTAATCCTATAAAATAAAAGGGTTCAAGAAGGCTTCTTAGGAGTGCTGCTTTGGAGCCACCTTTGGTTTCCTATAAATGTTTTTTGAATGTAAATGGTTCTTTAAAGAACTCTTTAAAAAAAAAAAATAAGATTAGTGTCTCTGCCCTGTGATTGACTGGACCTGTCTTTTGCCCTGTGTGGGCTGGCTTCAGCACCACCCACATCCCTACTTAGGACAAGCAGCTAAGAGTGAGAGGTGTGAGTGAGAGAGAGTAAGAGATTACTGAGTGTTAAATAGAAAGTCCAAATGTGCGAGAACATTTAGAAATGTATTTTAATTCATATGATGCTGGAAACTTTCCTTCAAAGAATGCTCTTCTTTTAAAGAGTGTGTAGATTTGTGACAAAACATCTTTTAGTCCATATATTGATTGTTTAATATTAACATGGAGGCTGAAATGTCTTGTTTGGTTTGAAAGTGTCCTTTGTCTATTTTTTCATCCTATTAAAGAACCCTCTTCAGCTTAATGATCTCTCTATGTCAGGAAATGCATAGATAGACACAGACCCTAGCGTGAATGGAAGAAAACAGTGCCTCCAACCGCCAGTGTGCACAGGCAAACATGACACAAAAGGGGTAAGACCCAAGGTGCAAAACAAGAAAAGAACCCAGTAGACTTCAAAGCCCTTCTAGTGTGTATTTACAGAGAGAAGTGTTTGGGCATTATGAAAAAGACAAAGCGGAGGCAATACATCCCAGTCTGAGTGCAGGGCAGCATGCTGTGTTTGAAGTGCAGAAGTGTTTTGAGCGTGAAAGCTTAGCCACCCTGGTGAGGAGCTAAGAGAGCATCTACATATTCTGGAGCAGTTGCAGACATTCATCATATGACCAGCTAAACACTGTGGGTCATAGTGATCCAAAACCCGATGCAGTGAATGAATTAGGTTCTGACATTGTCCAGAGTTGCACTTTCACAAATGTAGTAACCAGAAAGAAATTTGTCGCACACTTTCTCAAATGCTGTGAATAGTTCATGTGGTTCAGGCAAGATTTAGTGTCTGGCTAAAGAGTGCTGGAGGCAAGACATGATGCAGTCACATCATGTTTTGGTGTTAATCCTTACCACCAGAAGTTATTGTGTCCTGTCATCTCTCCATCTTTGTTTTCATCTTTATATAAATGAGCATTCTTGTTTCATGCTGGGCCCATGAGCCCAATTGCATTACCTGATTTGAATTCTCCAGAAAAAAACCACATGGATGCGCGCACACACATGGTCTTAACTAAACATTATACAGATTTGTACTATGGGACTGGAACAGTCTGTTTAATAGACAGTCCAACTGATACAAAATTTGTGTTCGCATATATAGCCCTATAATACAGATGTTTTCTAGTAAAGCTCAGGATTGTATTATAGAGTATAACAGTGTATATGTATAATAGAGTATATGTTTAATAGTGAAATAGTGAAATAGTATATATGTATATATATACTAAAAATCACTAAAAGTATATATGTAAAATATTAGGCATCATACCTTTCTCAGGTGTTTTTTTCTTTTCAATAAATGAAGAAAATCTGTTTCTAAAAGATTGTTAACACAAAATTAATCAAATAATGATGAGGAATATTTTGTGATGCTACGTCTTATATTCATCAGGTGTCTTCCATGGTAAGATTAGCAAGCTTTGCTTAAAAGGGACCTATTCTTCTCCTTTTTAATAGTTTAATAATTAACATTTTTATTCTTGATATCTCCTAAAGCACTTTATAGGGTTCAAAGGGCATTCCTTTTCTTCTGCTGTACATCTTTTTATATCCAGAATTCATCCTGAATCTGAAAAAATCTCTTAGAGCTTTTGTCTCTATAAGGCTTTTCCCCTGTGAAGTTGGTCAATCAAATCCTAGTGTGCCGTGATTGGGCATTTCATCAGCTGCTACTTTCTGCCTCTTTTTTTTTGCTGTAAACAAACTGGTTAGTATAACGGCAGTTTCTATCATTGTGTGAAACGTTAAATGACGTAGCCTGTGAAAAAAGCAGATCATAAATTTGCATCTAAAACTTAATTTCAACAAGATTAACATTTCTAAACAGGTAGTGTTGGTGCTAAGAAGGTTGCAAATGTCATATCACAAATTAAAATATTGTAACAGTATTATAACAGTACATTTTTCATTAATTCCAAGAGATGCAATCATTTTTCAGGAGCAGCATGTTTGATGTCTATTTCATTTCAAGTTTTGGGTGATTAAGTATTCTTTTAATTGTAATAAAATTTTCTGAGTGACTTCACATGGTCTAAATAGTGATGGTAAGACAACTGGATCAGAATATCATTAAAATAGCAGGTTTTTTTGGAAACTGAGTGTTTGGTACCTACCAAAACTGAACCAGTGAAAGACAAACTGTTAACTGTGGACACAATAATGGTCTCCCTAAGCTCACTGAAAAAAGTCATGCTGGCTAAGACAGAAAGGTGTTAGCACCGAACGTTGCTGTATATGGGGCTGTTTAACCATAAATTAATTTGTATTAAGAGTTAAAAGAGTTGTTTTATTAGGACCTGATTGGTGGAACCATCTAAGCCATGACATCTATCATCAGGAGATCAAATGTTCAGTCCCTGATGATCACACAGCCTTCCATGGCTGAGAGTCCAATGCAACTGGTCTCACTCTTTCTGGTTGAGAAGGACGCCATGACTGGGTTGATGCAATTTGAATTTTGCTTGTCCACCCTCCCACCGTTGGCATTATTAAACAAAATACACGTACATTTTGTGACAGAATCGGCACAAAACATTTAATGGAAACTGCTGTAGGTAAACAAACACAACAAATGCCCTATTTACAACATTAAAGTCATTTATGAGACAAATTAACTTTCAGTATTTGAGAAATTGATTTTTATAAAGCTTGTTTACAGTTCTCCTCCTTGAACCGCCACCTTATTGTGGTGGAGGGGTTTGCGTGTCCCAATGATCCTGGGAGCTATGTTGTTGGGGGCATCATGCCCCTGGTAGGGGCACCCAAGGCAAACAGGTCCTAGGTGAGGGAAGAGACAAAGAGCGGTTCAGAAGACCTCTTATGATGAGCAAAACCTGGACTCACCTCGATGCACGGCTTGGACTCTGGAACTAGTCTCCTTGAGAGGGGCTGGACTCTCTTCTACTCTGGAGCTGCCACCGGTGAGAGGTGCCGAGCAGGTGTGGGTATACTTATGACCTTAGTGTTGCCTGCGCTTATGCGACAAACAGCAGTCTGGATTACCCACCATTTTTGGGGAGGACTCCATCGTTCTGCTGGGGGACTTCAATGCTCACGTGGGCAATGACAGTGAGACCTGGAAGGGCGTGATTGGAATGAATGGCCCCCTGATTGTTATTGGACTTTTGTGTTCGTCACGGATTGTCCATAACGAACACCATGATTCAGGCATAAGGGTGTCCACATGTGCACCTGGCACCAGGACACCCTAGGCCGCAGTTCGATGATCGACTTTGTGGTCGTGTCGTCGGACTTCCGGCCACATGTCTTGGACACTCGGGTGAAGAGAGGGGCAGAGCTGTCAACTGATCATCACCTGGTGGTGAGTTGGCTTTGCTGGTGGGGGAGGATGCCGGTCAGGCCTGGCAGACCCAAACGTATTATGAGGGTTTGCTAGGAACGTCTGGCAGAGTCCCCTGTCAGGATGAGCTTCAACTCCCACCTCCAACAAAGCTTTAACCACATCCGGGGAGAGGTGGGGGACATTGAGTCCGAATGGACTATGTTCCACACCTCCATTGTCAAAGTGGCTGACCGGAGCTGTTGGCCGTAAGGTGGTCGGTGCCTGTCGCGGTGGCAATCCGTGAACCCATTGGTGGACACCGGTGGTAAGGGATGCCATCAAGCTGAAGAAGGAGTCCTACCGGGCCTTTTTGGCCAGTGGGGCTCTGGAGGCAGCTGATAGGCACTGGCAGGCCAAGCGGAATGCTGCTTTAGTGGTTGCTGAGGCAAAAACTAGGGCGTGGGAGGAGTTTTGTGAAGCCATGGAGAAAGACTTCCAGAAGGCTTCGAGGAGATTCTGGTCCACCATCCGGCGTCTCAGGAGGGGAAAGCAGTGCTCAGTCAACACAGTGTATAGTGGGGATGGTGCACTGCTGACCTCGACTCGGGATGTTGTGGGTCGGTGGGGGGAATACTTCGAAGACCTCTTTAATTCCAATAACATGCCTTCCGATGAGAAAGCAGAGCCTGGGGACATAGAGGTGGACTCTTTCATCTCTGGGGCCGAGGTTGCCGAGGTGGTCAAAAAGCTCCTTGGTGGCAGGGCCCCAGGGGTGGATGAGATCCGCCCAGAGTTCCTCAAGGCTCTGGATGTTGTAGGACTGTCATTGTTGACACGCCTCTGCAACATTGCATGGACATCGGGGACAGTGCCTCTGGATTGGCAAACCAGGGTGGTGGTCCCCCTCTTTAAGAAAGGGGACAGGAGGGTGTGTTCCAATTATAGAGGGATCACACTTCGCAGCCTCCCTGGGAAAGTCTAATCAGGGGTCCTGGAAAGGTGGGTGTGTGGTATAGTCGAACCTTGGATTCAGGAGGAGCAGTGTGGTTTCTGTCCAGGTCGCAGAACAGTGGACCAGCTCTACACCCTTGGCAGGGTCCTGGAGGGTGCATGGGAGTTTGCCCAACCAGTCTACACGTGCTTTGTTGACTTGGAGAAGGCATTCGACCGTGTCCCTCGGGGAGTCCTGCGGGGGTACTCTGAGAGTATGGGAGGGATTCCCTGTTAAGGGCTGTCCGGTCCCTGTACAACCGGTGTTGGAGCTTGGTCCGCATTACCGGCAGTAAATCGGACCTGTTTCTGGTGAGAGGTGGACTCCGCCAGGGCTGCCCTTTGTCACCGATCCTGTTCATAATTTTTATGGACAGGATTTTTAGGCGCAGCCAGGGCATTGAGGGGGTCCGGTTTGGTGGGCTCAGGATTGGGGTCACTGCTTTTTGCAGATGACGAGCTCTGTGTCAGTCCATCATAGTGAAGAAGGAGCTGAGCCAAAAGGCAAAGCTCTCCATTTACTGTTCGATCTACGTTCCTATCCTCACCTATAGTCACAAGCTGTGGGTAGTGACTGAAAGAACGAAATCGCGAATACAAGCGGCCGAAATGAGTTTCCTCCGCAGGGTGTCTGGGCTCTCCCTTAGAGATAGGGTGAGAAGCTCAGTCATCCGGGAGGGGCTCAGAGTAGAGCCGCTGCTCCTCCGCATCAAGAGGAGCCAGATGAGGTGGCTCGGGCATCTAATTAGGATGCCCCCTGGACGCCTCCCTGGTGAGAAAGAGGAAAGAGACCCTGGGGAAGACCCAGGACACGCTGGAGAGACTATGTCTCTTGGCTGGCCTGGGAACGCCTTGGGATCCACCCAGAGGAGCTGGAAGAAGTGGCCGGGCAGAGGGAAGTCTGGGCATCCCTGCTGGAGCTGCTGCCCCCGTGACCCGATCTCGGATAAGCGGAAGAGAATGGATGGATGGATGGATTGTTTACAGTTGACAATTCACATAATGTACTGCTCCTAACAAAGAAAAACCATGTCCTGTAACGGTCATGCTGTAGTGCTACTGTGATGTGTAATATGTGATTTGACTGCATGACATGGCCACTGGGAAAACATTCTTTGATACTGAACAGAACATGTAGTGAGAGTTCATAACCTATTGACTACCTATTGACAACTTTCACAAGCACATAGAGATATGAATACTACTTTTATTCCTATTAATTTTGCTGTCTCCTGGTCAAGCAGCAATATTATTGCATTGTACACATCTCATGTATGGGATTATTCCTAAGAGAGGAGATTCAAAAATATGGACACAAATATTCTTAACAACATACAATATTACAACAGTCACATTAATATGTTAAAACGTTGGCAGACTAAAACATTATAGTCATTTTAGATGTATGAGAAGTTATCATTTAGTGTGTGAGGTCAGTTTATTTTGGGAACTACAAGTCAATTAAATTATCTCAGATATTGTAACTGTCTGTATTTTATTCTAAAATTTAAATAGATTGAATGTCTAATTTGTAGACAAATACCTAACAATTCTCCTTGTATAACACTGGGTTCTTGTCAAGTGAAACACAAATAATGAAGAGGAGGAGACATACACTAGCATAATAAAAGCATCCAGGTTGATTTGCTTCCTCTAAAATGAATACAAAAAAAGGGAGGGGTATGGATTGAGGGTACCTATTAACCAGGCTTAACACACACACTCACACACACACACACACACACACACACCCACACACACAAACAGCCCTCAAGTACAAAAACAAACCAGAAACAATATTCTTGCTCACTCCCAGCCATCAGTCAAAATGATGAATGTGAGAGGCTTAGCTGTGGACATAGATCTGCCAGGTTGCGCCTGGTCCCCTTGACATCGTATTTAATTGTAACACAGGTCTAATTGAAAGCACCCCCAGCCCTGGAAAAAAAGAGGCGGGACATGGCTACTTGCTCTGTCTCTCTGGCAAGGGAAAGTGAATTAATTAAGAAGCCCCTCCTTTGTCCCTTTATCCTGCACTACTATCTGCCCAGCATAGAAAACCTGATGAGATTTCCAGAGATCCTTTGCTTTTCCTCTCCAAGAGGAAGAGAGATTGAGCATGGAAAAGACAGTAGCTGAAAGAACAAGTGAGAGTGAGAGAAAGAGAGAGTGAGACAGAGAAATGAATGGCGGGACAACAGCGCTATCAAATAAGCTGTTGAAGCAGCCAGTGGATGTGTCATTGAGTGTGACTGCTTCCTGAGTGAATTGTGATTTATCTGCTCCAGGCTCGTCATGTTAACTGTCCAACTGGGATGCAGTGTGCGTGTGCGTGTGCGTGTGCGTGTGCGTGTGTGTGTGTGTGTGTGTGTGCATGTGCGTGCGTGCGTGCATGCGTGCGTGTGTGTGTGTGTGTGTGTGTGTGTGTGTGTGTGGAATGTTATCATGTCAGGCTCTATCTGTCTTATGTACACAAAAAAGGTGCAGAATTTACACACACATTCACACATAGAAAGATACCTTGGAACTCTGGATATCAACTCAGAATATTGGAATATCAAAAATAAAACTATTACAGCATTGTTCCTAAATATATCTAACTACATGTGCTGTTAGAGGATATCCTGTGACCAATAGTCGCAATCTAAACAGTAAAAAGGAAACTCTTAAAATTAAAAATCACTCTTTACTGGATTTGACTTTTGATAAAGTTAGTGTAAAGAAAAGCAACACATACAGCAGAAGGTGCAGGGGAGACAGTGTGTGAGATGTGTTGAAGATGAATAAAGAGGGCTTGTGGGATTCTGACATGCACCCACTGATCCCCTCTGTGCCGCTTGCAGATTAGACACTTTAAAAGACGTTTCTCTCTCGGTGTGTGTGTGTGTGTGTGTGTGTGTGTGTGTGTGTGTGTGTGTGTGTGTGTGTGTGTGTGTGTGTGCGCATGTGCCTGTGTTTGTGTGTGTGTATACCTCTAGATGGAGCTTCTTCTCAAGGTAAAAGTTTGTCCCTGTCCCAAACCAGCTTGCACTGGATGGTGTAGGACAAGACCATATGCAGTGCAGAGGAGAAAGAGAGTAAGAGAGAAAGACATATGAACATGTGACAGTGAGATATGAAGGCACAGTTAGACATATAGACAGAGAGAGAGGTGAAGAGAGTATTTATGGTCTCTTGTGTCTCTTCCCCTGCCATAGGGGTAATTAGTGAAGCCCTGAACCAGTGGAACTCTGCAGAAATCTGCCAGGCAGCCAGTCAACAGCAAATCAAGAACTTCAACACCAAATCAAAAGAAATCAGCTCATCTCTGCATAAACATGAGGAAAGAACGAATGCAGGCGGCATCTGCCAAATGACACCCCACTTCTGTAAACTACCCCCCACAAAACACACACACACACACACACACACACACACACACACCATATGTACTTGACACAGGCTTACCTGACACTGACACTAAAAACCCTCTTCCTTCACCTTAAAACGTTACTTTTTTTTGCCATGTCCTAGCAACCACCACTGCTGAAGGAAGGCATTCAAACATTCAAAGCTTTAGATACAAGAGCATACATTAAACCCTGATTTCACATTCTGATTGGTTTCTTTATGCTGCACTAAATAGTCTGTCAACAATGAAGATCTATACAATCTATAAAAGGGGTATATGTTGCCATCTTGGACATTTGGTAGGAATGCACTGTAAATTTGATTTAACCAAAGGTAGCTTGGAAAACCTCAAAATGTAGATTAAGACGTGAAGTTATGCAGCTACTGTGATACAGTTCTACGAAAGACGCTGTTTGAGTGAGACTCAAGTCTTGTGATGGTGATTTGTGAGACCAAGGGGTCCCACTGTGTTATCTACGAATGCCTAGATTTGTAGTTTAAAAGAAAGATCAAATTCAGTTTTTCCTTTATCGCTCTCAAATTTACAATTTGAAGTATGTCAGAAGATTAGCAATATAACTGCTGCATAACTAAGCTAAGATCTCACATTTAGGAAAGTGAAAATGAAGAGGGAAAAAATGAAAGAAGGAAAGGAAAATACAGACCTGTATTGCATTTTATTTTTTACAGTCTTAAATAAACCATCTTCAATTCACATGTCCTTAATGGTCCAGGTGATTTTAATAAGCACAAAAAGCCGGCTGGCTGTATTGTATCATGCAAAAACCAAGGGAGTATGTGCGTCTCATTCTATTCCCCCTAAGCCCTAATTGGCCCAGTCAACAATAGCATGGCCAGATCAGCTTTATGCACTCAGACACATCCATTTGTTTAACAACCTCCAGCGTTTGAAGAAGACAGATGAAAGGAGAGGCTAAGACAACTACATTAGAGCTGCCCAGCCATGAAAAAAAGAGAAATACCCGGTTCATTAAAATGATAATACGTCAAAAAGCCCACAGCCCAAGTGCACTACTCTCTGAAGTATACAAAGTCTTGTATTAGCTTTTGCAGCTAGACACCCCCTAGACCACCCTGCCCAGCCTAACTGTCATCAGAGGAGACAGGTCATTTACATTCATGATAAAATGATCTTGCATTTTTTATTTGTCTTGGAAATTAAAGACTTACTTAATCATTGTAGATGGAAGTGGGGGCCCAGGCGAAGTAGTCAAGTGTTTCTGATTGCATTAGGACTGATGTGGCATGGCGTGATGGATATTTAATAGTTAGGCTGTCCCTCTGTATCATGTCACTGGGCCTGATGCTACACTCTTGACTCTCTGCAGCACTGGAGCTGCTTTAGAACAGCTTTCATTATTAGACCCATCATGAGGAGTGCATCTAAAGGAGAAGAAAAAGGGGCCATCATCCAAAGTGCCCTCTTCTCTTGGAGGTGAGCGACATTAACAACCCACTGTGCACCGGATTCACTTCAGTGGACCTGCTACCAATGAGGTCTCTGAGAAAATTAGACTTCAGTGTAACTGACTTTGAGTAACCTTTTCACGTCTTTGCTTTTCATCATTTCTTGGCAGGTTCTATAGCCCAAAATCAGCACCTACTCTACCATATGATACCAAATTACGACACTTTGGTGATCTCCAACTTCACTAAACATGTTTGCAGCCCTCAAGACAATATTTCTGAATGATGGAGCCACACAAGCATCTCATCACAATGGCTCCACTGTGAGTGGATGATAAGAATGAGGGGCAGCTCTCGCTGAGCTCCCTTTTCTCCCCACAGTCTGAAACAGATGATGGGCCATCTGGAAGAGGACAATGCTAATCACAGGGCGGCGAGCTACGCTGGTGTGGATGAATGGCCAGCCTGAGCTCTCACACGTTGAGTGGCTTGTCCCACAATGCCGAGCATCGGTCTGCCAAGTCCAGTCCTCCACACTGGCCCTGCCTCTTTCCTGTACCCACTCTACTGCCAAAAAGCTGCATCGCACGTGCCGTTTCCTGTCAATTCAGGAAGTTTTTGGTTGTGGTCCCACTACCACCAAATGGGCAGCAACTTGGATGTTTAGTCATTTCCTACTTCCTTTTTTGGAGCTGTTCGTCAATGGCCATTCTTTGAACTACCATTGATGGGTCACATCTGCATACTTTTGAGGAGGATTTGTTTTAGTTTGCTTTCGTCAGGACATACAGAAATGTTTTTTATCCTTTCATGTTTTTCTGAGCTAGCTAGCTGTCAGGTGCTTTAATTGAGCTAAATTATATTTACTAATCCCAAGGAATGGTAATGGTTTTAGAAAAGATGACATTTTGATACACACTATGCTATGCTTCCACCATAATACAGTGGCCAGATATGCTAAACACAACCAACAGAGAGTACAGTTTAAATGAGAATTATCTGTTCATGTGACACATGTATACTTCTTGGGTGTGTCTCACAGACATACAGCCAGCCTACCAACCCTCACACTGCCCACATAAAAATATACCTAGCAAGAAACCAAGGGCCTCTTCATTGTCAAAAGTGTACTTTTGTGGAAAGAGGAAACTCACGCTTAAAATGTGTGGAGCAAATCAAGACTTTTTTTTCATGAGCCACTAAAAAGCATTGCCAGGCTGGAGTACTGTGCTATACAAGTTGCAGTAGACTGCATTCTTGATGTTTCCCAGCTGTGGCTAAGCCCATTGTCACTTGTCACCAGTACTGTCCTTCTGTGTGAGTTTATATGTATTTTAACAGGGTAAAATAAACCGGGCCTTGTCTTGCCCTCGTGATTCATACCAGCTGTGGTTCAGGGCCATACTGTATCGCTGTATGGGATCACCGACATCTATGTTTATGTGTGTGTGCTCATGTGTGAGCGAGCTGCAGAAGCAGCAGCTGTGTGGTTGTGGCAATGGTGTCCCTGATCTCTCTCGGCTGGGTGAGCCCTTTCAGGAGCACATAAGCAGTAATTAGATGGAGCAGGCCTGGTGGAGGTGACCTCATGTTCAGTGGTTTGGGTGTATTTACAATGACGAACAATATACAATGCCATCAGCAGAAATTACAGGGAGTGGTGGCAGCACACAGAGAAAAAAAAGTCTTGTAATTTGGAACTTGTTAAAAAAGGAATCTGGAACATAACTGCAGAGGCCATATTACAATCCCCTTCTAATCTCTATTTCTGGCCTGCTACACAAATTGAAATAGTTACCACATTATCCTTCCTATGTACGTCAAGCCAGAGGCAAACATTAGCAGCCAAAATGTTGCCCAAGCCTTTCTTACCTCAAGAATAGCTAAAAGAAAAATTGTCCAAATGGGAGGTTTGCAAGAACAGAGGGTTCAAAAAGATGACCGGTCAAGGAAAAGTATTTCTAAGCAAAAGTAATAACTTTTATTTACATCTTAATTACAAAAGAAGAATGCAGACTACACATTCGAGGTAAAAGACAACATAACTCTTCTTTCACACTAAATGCTGTCAAAACATTTTGCCTTAATAACTGACTGTTACAATAAAATAGCATTTTCCATGATTTTCAGCTGAGCAACTGCTGTAAAACTTTAATGCAGAAAGTTTCTTTCTCTTCTTCCCTCTCTCCCTGGCAAGCAAGTTTCATTCTAATGTGCTGTGGCTTTGCAAAGCGGATTCCATGTAGAAAATAAAAGCCCAGACAACTGCATTACTGTCCGACCTGTCAGGTCCTTTAAATATACACTGTGTCCTTGCTGCCAAACCCTTAAAAGCAGAGCTGGCAGGGAAGTGGGAGCTGCCAGTGACAAAAGCCTGTCGTTTGGGAGCTGTGATTTTAGGCGAGGAGAATGGCCTTTTAAACATATTTTTATACATATGTGAGAAGTTCATTCTGTTCCCCATGAATCAATAATAAGCAGCATGCTGCCGACCTGGGATACAATTATCCACCCTGAAGAAGCTCTCCTGTCATGCCGATGTCTGCAGAAGGGAATGTGCTGTCAGGTGTAATGGTGTTCATATCATACTGTGCCCCACCCCCCCAAAAAAAAAACGTGGGCCTGTGGTGGAGCAGGAAACGTCGCTCTGGGAGGAACAAAGCGCGGACTCATGTGAACTTGGTGCCTACACAGAGGGTATATACAACTGAGGGTGCTGCAGAGACATGAAAGAAAAGTCAAGCTCTACAGAGAGCATGATTTCAGTTTCCGACTTTATCAGTATATATACACTCTTACAAATAAAATTGCAAAAAAATTTTCATCCCAGAAGAACCACTTCTGGAAGTTCCAAAAACCCTTTTATTTTTTGTAGATCTGATGGGAGTTTTTAAAATCTTGACGAAGCTGCACATAAAGATTCAATTAGCATGATGAAGTCAAGAATAATCTAAGAACCTTTATTGTGAAGATTGTAAAAGCCTGTGAATCTTGCTGGAACTAAGACACTTTGGAAAAAATGCAATGTTTTCAGTCATTTGTAAATGGTGTAGGAAAAGTTTTAAAGTAAAAAAGTAATGGAGCACAAGATTTGCTGCTGTTCAGTCGACCTGAAGGAGGATGCCCCCAGCGAACATCCCTATGGAGAATGTGTTAATAGAAGAGGAAATTTTGAGAGGAGGGCAGTGGGAGCTGCTCCAGCTGTTCCTCTTCCTGGTCTATAGCAGATGTCTGCTGGCCTTGCCGTCTGGAAATGGTCCTATTGCCCTCCACAGCTCTCCTTGTGGAGATCTGGAGCCTTCACGCCATTCTGAATACCTGATAGCCAGGACTAACTGGCCAATTAAGAAGATTTTAGAAAAGGAGCTACTTTAAAATTTCCAACTACAGTTTTCATTTTTCAAGTCATAAACATGTCAAATATTCTGTTATGTCAGACTCCATTTGTTTGGAAGGCTTTTCTCATAACATCTGATCAAAGCTAAGGATCAACATGTCTGCCGAAATGACCATTCAGAAAAGGATGAATTAACACTCTTTACAGATATTCAAACAATTCCCCTGCTTTTCCTACAGCACAACAAGAATCTATATGATTTATTTTTGTCCTATGGAATAAATGTCAAAATTGAATAAGTGCAAACCAATCTATTCAAAGGGAAAAGAAAGCGTCCAAGGAGAGAAAACCGTAAGGATCAATATATACTAGTGCTAATCTTAAAATCATTCAGGGCGAGTTGGTTAAGCCCCCCTCCGTTCTCCGATAGCGAAACACAGCAACTTCACATAACCTGACTGCAGGCTGTTTTGACTTACTGCCATGGAGGAAAAAAATATGGATTTCAGTGAGAATGAAACACTATTGGAAATAGAAATACACAGATGGATGTGCACATGTTTAAAGCACATATGTCTGCACACTGCATTGAGGGAGAGAAGATTGACACTAGGCTGTTATGATGAAAGCTGGGATTTAAAAAAGCTCTTATACAATTAAAAATTAGTTGCTACAGAGAAAAGAAAAAAATAACATCCACACCCTGCTGCTTTAAAAGTGCTGATTGACAGTCTGTCTTTACTTCGTAACATAATTTGCTCATTGGAACTGAACGCTGTAATTGGCCACATTAACATTCTTGATGAAATATTTATCCTAATACTTTCTTGCTTGCCCTGCAAATAAATAGATGGCACAGCTACACCAGCTCCCTTGTATTGTAAACAAGAAGAGGGCAGACATAATTAAAATCCCAGACGGTGGGATGTTAAAAAACATACGTGTTGCAAATCGCAGCCCATCTGCTCAGGCGCACTGTTCACTGCTCAGTGGTGGGTCAGAAGTGTGTGAAAGTTGATTAATTACTTCAGATGAGCAGGACACTCACATTAGAGTGGAGTCTTCAGATTAGCTGAACATTCAATTTGGGGGATAACATGAAGGTTTGGGTTGTCAACATTCATTTAAGAGAAATTAGCTGATATATCCCATAATTAGCCAATTAAATGCATATTGAGTATGATCCCTTTAAAACTTGGAATAAGTGACATACATACATACAGTACTATACAAAAGTTTTAGGCAGGTGTGGAAAAAATGCTGTAAACAAAGAATGCTTTCAGAAATATAAATAATGATTGTTTATTTTTAGCAATTTACAAAATGCAAAGTGAGCGAACAAGAGAAAAATCTAAATCAAATCAATAGTTGGTGTTACTACCTTTTGCCTTCAAAACAGCATCAATTCTTATGGCCCCCACAGAGCCCTGATCTCAACATCATCAAGTGTTTCTGGGATTACATGAAGAGACAGAAGGATGTGAGGAAGCCTACATCCACAGAAGATCTGTGGTTAGTTCTCCAAGATGTTTGGAACAACCTACCAGCCGAGTTCCTTCAAAAACTGTGTGCAAGTGTACCTAGAAGCATTGATGCTGTTTTGAAGGCAAAGGGTGGTCAGACCAAATATTGATTTGATTTACAATTCTCTTTTGCTCATTCACTGCATTTTGTTGACTGATGAAAATGAATGATAAACACTTCCATTTTTGAAAGCATTCTTTATTTACAGCATTTTTTCCACACCTTACTAAAACTTTTGCACAGTACTATATATGCATATACACATATATATCCATCCGCAATTGAAAGACATCCCAAATGAAACAGGAAAATATCTAAACAGTCATCTACACCATGTCTAACTTAAAGCAGCTTACGTGGAGAGATATGGAGAATAAATGAAATAAGCGGAAGTCATGTATTCCAGTCATTTACCATAACCTTTTAGCGTGGTGCTGAGCGAGAGAGCCATTACGCGATGAAGGCAGAAATTTTCACTTTTGCCTGCGCTCCTCTATTTGTGCCCTGGTCATCACTCCGTCCTAAAGGCCTAAAGCGCGTAGTCAGTGATTCGCTATGCATGTCATCCCTTCCAAATAATTTACCAGCTGCAATTAGCTGTCTGCAGTTGTCATCTGCAGGCTCCTGCAAACTGTTTGGCTGTGGAGTTAATGTATTAAAAAGACTAACAGACTGCATTAAAATATATATAAAAACATGCATCGCTGGTGATTACTCTGTACCAATTGAAATAAGAACGACATTTGCCTGACAAATTAGAAACAAACCTGTTTGACAGCTCCCGTTAGCCAAGAACAAATGTGAAGACGTGGGAAATTGTTTGACACACTTTCATAAAAAGCAAGTGAAGGCAACCCATCCTTTAGTGTCGGGTAATGGCTCCTTGTTGTTAGTTTCAATGGAAAAAGCTATTCATACTTTTGTGTGATTGAAAAGAAAATTGAATCCTTTTGATGTTATAAATGTGTCTATTACTGCATTTGCACACAAAATTTCAATGGAAATTATAGAGAAAGGGGTGATTCTCTGGAAGATTCTCTAGGGATGGCATTTAAAATTTTGCTCCAGACTGAATTTCAATATACTGTGTAACACAACAACTCTAAAACCATATGATTTTTCAGGCTGACATCAGAGTAAAAAAAAATATATAATAATAATATATATATGTGTGTGTTCGTGAGTGTCTGTGTGTGTGTGTGTGTGTGTGTGTGTGTGTGTGTGTGTGTGTGTGTGTGTGTGTGTGTGTGTGTGTGTGTGTGTGTATCTTTCTCTGTATATATAACCTTTTCATAAAAGTTAGAAATCAAGATAAAGAGAAGACTAATTGTACTTGGTCATTTATTTATTGAAAAGTGTATCTAATATTATATGTGTGTGACTGCCAAATGCAAATGAATGCATAATCTGTCACACATTCTGCATCAGATTGGAGGAATTTAAGCCCTTCATACAGAAAAGCCTTAGATTCCTGATCACATCATATATATATATATATATATATATATATATATATATATA